>NDXB01018205.1:81674-105539 GCA_002631895.1 Agapornis roseicollis
AAAAAAAGGAAGAAAAAAAAAAAAAGAAGGGGGGAGAGAGAGAGGAGAGAGAGAGAGAGAAATGTGTGATGTGTTTTGTCACATGCGCTATGCCATAATTCCCACCTGACAAACTAGCTGAATCAGTAGAAAATTGCAAGTTGTCAGCAGCAGAATAAACTGCTGTAATAGCTGATTAATGATCAACACCTGTGACAGGTGCTATATGGGACTGTAAACTTGGTGTGATTAACAGTCACTGGACGAATAAATATTAGTGACAGTCAGTGGAGAGCAAGTTTGCGTGTTTTAACAAATCTCACACATTACAGTTATTGATATTTCCAATGTAGGCACTTTCTTTTTGGTAATTATCTGACAACACTGGGAGAGTGTTTTAATCCAGTATGTTTGTTTCTTTTCTGTTCATTTATTTCAGAGCTCAAAACTATGTTTTGACAAGATGACCTTGCAGAATTTGAAACTGCAGACAAATCGAGAATAGTCACAAATACTTTGTTCTATGTCCAGCTCATAACAACACTTCTAAATATTCTTTCAAAGAACTTAAATATACACATAAGCCTACATAGATAGAATCATAAATATTGTATAAATACACATATATACTTTTACATATACATTTTTAAAGCCTGTAAGTCTGAGAGTCAACCCAGTCTTATTTCTTATGTCAGTGCTGATATATACCTGATTGCAATGATAAATCAGTATTTCTTTTGTTCCACCATCAAAGATGCATGGATTTCCTCTGAAGGACAATTTGGATCTCATTAATTTAGACTTACAAAATTCCTATAATATATAATAATGGGGCATGAAAGTTATCCACTTATAGGATTGCTCTATGCTCTGCACAGTATGATCTAACAAATTCTGAGCTACAACTAGAGCTATATCAGGATACTCTTTGGGTAGCATAAATGACATTTTTATCCTCATGCAAAGTTAGAGATATGTTGATTAGGTAAAATACATATTCTTATGCAAAATGGCATGTATTGAAAGTCTATGCATTGCAAGTGAAAAGACACAAACATGGACTCAGAAAAGCCAAGTAAACACAGCTTTTGCAACTAATCCACTGTCATTCTCAAAATCTAAACATGAAGTAATGTCTTGTGTTCTAACAAGTCCTTAACTGGGCCCAAAAAATAAAAGAAACATCAGAAATCATGACTTCAGATTTTAACATAGGCATGTGAAAAAATATTTAACAGTTGTTCAGATATATCCAGTACCTCACACTGTTTGTATGAGAGTTCAGATACGTTGTGCATTAAGGTTGGTCTCTCAGAAAAATAAAGCTCTATATTTTCTTTAGAACAATTTTTGATATCTCCAAAAGTAATTACATGAATGTAATTAAATATATTGTTTGTGCAGAGATTGACCTGTCTGCTGTAGCACATCAGAAAACATGAGAAGGCAAAAAAGGCAAAGAAATTACTGCTTATATCAGATCCTGGAGAAAAATGGCAATATATATCCTTACCTACAGAACAAAAAATTCCAGTCATTTGAACCTTTACTGGAAAACCCTGAACACACAGGACTGACCAGTTGCTTCTCCTACCAGACTCATGGCCATGTATCTGTGTCAACTAATTGGATGTCTTTTTCTATTTCAATGTTTTCTAACAACAGCAGAAAAGAAACATTTCATTTATTGGTCCTAATTGATTACAAACCTGCTTTTAAGCATAAACGATTGCATGAGCTCTTTCTTTCACATGCAGACAACTGTGGGAAAAGGCTTCATAAGTTGATGGCATTTAGGTCACCTGATAACCTTGCAGCATGAAACAACTTTCCACGAGCTTCCTAGTCATTCTTTTACAGTTGAAATCAACACAGTGGAGGAACTTAAAGAGAAAACACTGTAAATATGAGCTCCACAAGCCCCACCACTTCAGTAAAAGTTTAAGAATATCTAATATTTATTAATAATGGAAAGAAGGTGATTATAACCTCCAGTCTACACAAAAACATTTTCTCTGATTTTTTTACCAATGTCATTCTATTCCCCATTTTCATTTACACCTACACCACAAATATAAAAGTCCCAAGTGACTCATTTATGTCACTCATTAATGCACAGATATTAAAATATATTTTAGGAATAATAGATTGATAGGTATAATACTTTTGTTCTTTGATTCATCTTCAGTGTAGCAGTCTGCAACCTGAAACATAGAGGTAATAGCTTGAAAGCTTTATGCAAAATGTATGTAAATTCGTTATGCCTTAGTACAGATACAACTGAATAGGCACCAGTGCAGCTAGCCAACAGCCTAGGAAGGAGGCCAATCTCACATCCAGATGCCACTGATAGAGACACTGTGGCATCAATGCTTCCAGCTGCCAGGCTCACCATGCAATTTTACAACACTGACTGGAGCAGAATGAAACCTTGTAGAGCTCTTTACTGATAAATAATAACAATTGCAGTGAGTATAAAAATCTAATGATAAAAAATATTTTAAAATAAACATTTTCTTATGTGCAACTGCTAGCTCTCTGGAAATTGCATTATCACTGTATTGAATGAAAAACAGGGCCAGTATAATTCTCAGAATTCAACTTTTAAAGGTGATTTTGCATTCTTTAATACCATGTTTTGATGTAATTTTATGTCATAGAATCCATTCCCAGTTATATATGCAGAAACTTAAGTTTATTTTTTAAAATGAAGGTTGGATATAAAAATCCAAGCGAAAGGATCAATTTGCTTTAATTTACAGTACTTTGGAACAATTTGTAATTTAAAAAATAATAAAAAACAGAAAAAAATGGAAACTATCAAAAGACTACAGTACAGCAAATTAATCAGGCCTGAGACCAGGAGAACAAGTATTACTCACACCTTCATAAATTACAAATATTATTGTTATTCTTCACTTAATATGTTGCAAATCTGACTCAGCAAGTAATGTTCATCTATTCTTTAAAGTAGCATAAGATTAAAAAAAACTGAACAAATTTCACTGAGTAAACAGCCATCGATGGACTATCTCATTAATTTAGCTAAAATGAATATCACTAAAACTCGTGTGTATGAATCAATCATAGATAAGCTTCAAAGATATCCCTTTGTTTTGCAACAATTCACCTAAATTTTTAGAGTAGCAAATTTCATAATAGAATTGCTGATTATTCTCTGATCTGAAGAACATACATTATCAAATTTCAGGTGTAAATGAATGTGTGTATGAAGCAATAATATTAAATTCAAAACCAAATCTTTTCCTGTCTTGTAAATCACACAGGAAAAAAAAAGAATTAACAAAAAAAATTATAATCAGCTGTGGATGATCTTGACCCTACGAGGCTACAGTATTTCCAAACTGCTCTCCTTCCGTTCATTTCCAAATGTGAGGAAAATAATTTGTCAGAGAAGAATGTTGGTGTCGCAATTCTCAGAAATTTTTTAGAAATCTTACTTGTTTTCTCCATAGCTATTTCTAGCACAACAGAGCAAGGACAACCAGCATAAAATCAGAACAGGAGGAACAAGCAGAAATCTCATTCTCTTTTGCTCAGGTTATTGTCTTTACCACTTTTAAAAATAAAGGAATATAACTGATTGTTGAACTGTATTCTGGGACATCTTGGCTTTTTGTGTTTCTTCCTACACTGTTAACAATGTAAATTCACCAGCACATCAACATAACATACACATAAGACTTCTAAGATATTAACGTGATTCCTTTGTACAATTCCTTTTCAGAAGTCATTTGCAAAGCATCTGCATCCTCTAAAAGAAAAAAAAAAAAGAAAATTGCAATTCACCTGATGAAGATAGAAAATTATAATTACAGATCATCCAACAATTTTGATAATTTCAGCAAGTCAGCTTGCTGAAAACCATGTCTTGCAGTTTACAAAATCATCTAGAGCTCTGCTATGTTACACATGCCACTGGCGCAGAACTGCACTGGGAAGAATTAGGAAGAAGAAACAGCAGCTCTGGTACACGCTCGCCCATTCTCAAGACCTTAGTGATACTCCTTACCGCCACCTTTGGGTGGTGGAAAACAGCTGGTCCACTTTGTTGAAAATGGCAACCTTTCAGGTACATGTGCATGAAGAAGTTCATACCTTTTCCATCTCATAAAGTGTGAATAGGTAGATAAACCCCAGAGAAAGCAGAGGTTTCAGGAATACATGATGCCACTGTGGAAAGGCAGCCAAGGGAATACCACTGGGGCAGAAACTTTGCCAAGCTACCATATTTGTCAGATGGCTGCCTTCTATTTCTGCAGAACTTTTGAGCATCTTAGACTTCTTGAACAATCTCCTAGTTTCCATTGTAAGAATAATATTCTTTCTACAAAGATAAATATTTAGGAAACTAAACGTATTTTTTTCCCTTAAGAAAGGATGGTTCTGTGTATAGTAGTGTCCAATTAAAGAGACAAAGTCAAGTATATCTGTATTACCTAATTTTGAATGAGTGGTCACTCCTAAAATGAAATAAAATTTTGGCATGCTTTAGTTTTTTTTTGGTATAATTTCCATCTGCATACAGGGATGTTGCTTATAAGTCTTCAAAGTTGAACATTCAAAGAAAGATTTTAAACAGAAGGATCAGCATTTCCCACAGATGTCTTCATTAAAGAGATGCAAATATATTTTCTTTAACAGCAGCAACATTAATTGCTCTACAAGCTTCAGTATAAGTGTCAACATTGATGCATCATTCAAAAAAAGACATGAACAAACATATGAAATGCTCATCGATGGAGTCAGCAGTTAAACACACTGGAGCAAGTGAACAGACTGCTTACATGACCTGGCAATGGTAAAATTCCTGTTGAATGTATGCACAATTACTAAAATGACAACTGCATATTTCACATTGTGAAAGATACAGGAAACTCTAAGTGGTCAAAATCTAATCTTAGTTACAAGAACATAAACTCAAATAATGCCACTGGCTTCAGTTAAGTGCTTCTGGATTTTCAGCCATGCATCAAGTGTTCTCTTAAGCAGTAAACAACCTAACAGCAACTGAAAAACAGCAACCAATCCAATGTCATTCTCAAACTCCAAATGATACTTTGTTTTTTATAATTCCTTACACAACTTAATTTTCTTCAATAAAAGAATGAGAAAATCATTGTTCATAAAACGGGCTTTCCAGAAGTGAGTCATGTTGGACACTGCAGAAAGAAGTCATCTGGGAGAATGACTAACACTTTGAAAAAACACCTTAACCATAACAAATATTGATTATGCTACCATTTTTAGGAAACAATATTTTTATGAAAAGCATTACATGAATCAACGGAAGCTGAGAAAAACAAAATAAAATAGTATTTATCTGCCCTACAGTTGGTGTTTATGATTAGGAAATGACACACAAACACAAGACAAAATCAAATTGCAAATCAAAAAGCTCCTTTAACACATCAGTAATATGGGACAGGCAAAAATATGGGCTTTTCCTATTTTAAAGCATGCTCTTCACATATTCTCCAGACCACAGCGCTTTTATAAAATGACAACATTTATATATACAGGAATGTAAACCAACCAAACAAAAAAAGATTATATGTGTTACTACACATTTACATGCCTGTTTCTCCTTTCTACCAACACTTTTCTGTTTAACTAAACTGTAAGCAGGACAAATGTTCTGTTCTTCCCCATCTTATAAGATGTAAGGTTTACTTACATCTGAAATAAGTAGCATTAGGGAGTATAGTGTTATTTTGACCAAGGATTCTTCAAAACTTTGTTGTATAATAAATAAGGATATGAATTTAAATAGATTCCCTTATACATCAGCATCAGGTTTTATGCTTATTCACGATGACACTATAAAAGGGATATTTGCCAAAGAAATCAGCAAACTGTTGTTGCTTAGATTATAATTAGATTTAGCTAATTATTATATATTTATTTAAAAATCACTAATAAATGTAAAACATGGGAAGTCAAAATCTAATTCAAGCTTTAAAGGATATAATTTCTTTCTGTACTTCTCTGCACAGAAACTGTTGCTTATTCAAAGAGAAAGCCATTTGTCCTGTCACAGTGGCACTTCAAGCCCTCAAAGTATTCTTGGTATTTCAGAAACATAACAGATTACAGACACACTTTGGACTAGATGCTTGCTGTAAACTGTATTCAGTTTCACAGAAACTCTTTTAAGGGTGTCATAATCATTAACACCACCTTTTAAACATACTACTGGAACAGGCTTAAAGGAAAGTTCCTTTAATACTGTTTAAGTATACCTTGCCTAACAGTCAGAATAAAGACTGTAAAAGTTTGGTAGAAAATACCATTCTGTTCTAAGTAGTAGAATACAACAATTCAAATATCATATAATTTAATAAAATATCAAACACTTTAACACATCCTGGAACATTTAATAGAAAATACAGACCCAAAAGTAAGATTCAAAAAAGTCATTAAAAAAAAATAAATAACTGCTTTCATTGTTGCATTCTCTGTTTTCTGGAATAGCTTCCAAAAAAATCAAACTAACATTTGTTAGAATATTAATACCTTTCACAATTTAGTATTTGTTTTGAATGGCAGACATAGTTATGTTTAAATCACGTTTAGCCAATATATGTTTTGTGAGCATGACCTAAAGTTGTTTTTTTCTCACTGCAATTCCAGGTAGCTGTTTTCAATTGCCCTATCTATTGACTTATTAAAAACCAAAACTAAAATGTGAGTAACCAGGTTCACGTAAAGAATATACAAGAAGTTAGTCAAATCTCACCTATGTTGAGTATTTTCTTCTACCCAAACAAATTCCAGTTTTTCCCCATAAAAAAGGGTGGTTGTATGTTTATAATGATGCTTAGGTACAAAAAAACGAATAAAGAGCAGCAGCTCCTTATACTCTAGGACTGCCAGAAGAGAAGTCAATCTCCTAGTTCAATGGGAATAGACACAATCATAGAGTTCCTGGGGAAAGCCACAAACACTTATGAAATAAAGGCATTCTCCAAACCACTAGCCAGCCTGGACCTCATGTTTTCTTACATAGCAAGCTGCAGCCAGTTTTGCTTGCTGGCTTGATAAAGGGCAGCTTCCATGGGAAATTTTATTTTTATATGTATTTTATCCTAATATAGCTTGAATCTACACCACTATTTTAAATAAGCACATATTTCAAAAGATGTTTAAGCTTTGTTGATCTTTCATGAAAAGGTTTAGTGATACCATTACAGACATCAGAAATTTATGCAAACAGAGAAGAAAATTGAGACAGACATTTTTTTTTTTTAACTGTAAGACAAAGAGAGGAAATGAAGTTTGGGTCTGTAGTCAGATTTCCCAAAGGTTCAGATATTAACAGATCTAAGGATAACAGTGGTTTTTATGCAATTTCATATCTTAAAAATGATGATTTGTAAAATATAGCAACATGCTAATGCAAAATAGATGATTACTTTCTGAGGCAACTATAAATTTTGCCCATGATAGAAGGGTACAGCTAGACTCAAAATTTATTGAAATTATTTTCTATGTTATATAAACAAATAAATAAAAAGTAATTAAATTAACTTTCACTTTAGCATTAATTTAATAATGAACAAAAAATCAATGCATATGCACATTCCATATTAATCTTTAAAATAGTGGGTTTGTTTCTCATTCTTCAATATTCAGACCACTAACAGTCACACAGAAGCAGTATACTTTCTCCACAATTTAATGTCTTTAGGAAAATTATTACAATTGGAGTTATTTTAAAAATTAGCACTTAGAGTTTAGCAATATTAGTATCAAGTTTCCAAGGAACGCTTTTTCTCTTTCATATAAATTAAGCTTAATCTGTTTATTTATCAAGCCAAATCACAAATATTTATTCACAGTCTTGCTAAATGAATCAGTAGAATTGTTAAATATAAAACGTATGTAACTTTAAGATGGCATTGTGCTTTTGAAACGGTTTGGTAAGAATATTGGGAATATCTTTCCCAAGGAAGACCTATTAGCAATGTTTTGAAGAATGACAGTGTGATCAGTCAAGAAATCTGATTTTTGAATTCTTGTCCAAACAAGTCCAATCTACATATCATTACTGCATTCTAAAAACAGAATTCAATGGGAGCTATGCCTCTGTAAAAACTGAAGAACTCAGCAGTAGAAGGTACTATTCTAAAACTTCAAAATTGTAATGACATACATTACTTTTCCAAGGTAACAGACTCTAGAGTTCTGTTCTTTTCCTTATTAGGTAGAGAAAAAGCTAATAGGGCAGGGGGACATACACTAGTATTATGTTGGTTTATCAGGTCATTCTGAACCAGGGTTCACCCATTGAACTTATGAGCAACTTCTGGAGAGCACTTATTCTTCAGGAAGCCAAAGGCAGAGATTGGAATTTCCTTGAAGGTAAAATTCATATTTATCCTAGTTAAAATATGCATTTATTATGTTAATTTTGGCTTGAAATCCTCATTAAAGATGTTTAGTTTTCCACCATGCATAGTTTGAAACTGCAGACAAAATGGCTTTTCTCTAACAAGAAAAAGCATAGTACCAACACACAGCTCTGGGTTCATAATTTATGCAACACATAAGGTAGGCATATAAGGTAAGGACCAACCTGGGCCCAGGCTGGCAGATGGTTTTAGGAATATCAGTGGCTCATGAATATAAACAGTTACAGGAAAATAACATTTATAAAGCCTAGACATGGGAAAAAATTCTCAGAGATCAACAACCTTGAAAGAATCTACTGTCACATTCCTAAGAATGTCAGATTAAACTAACATGTGCCAGTCAATATTGGAACACTGTGACCCTTGATGCCTCCTAAGCAAAACTATTAAGTCCAACATTTTCTCCTGTAAGCACTTATCTGTAAGGATGGCTAACATGTCCTCTGAAGCAGATATTGAAACTGATTGGACAATAGGTAGATACCAGACAGGGGCCTGGGGGCCGACCTCTAGAAATAGGGGGAGAAAATCTTAATCTGCAACACAATGCAGCTCTCTTGAAACCCTATCATTTTCACTTCCCATGTGTCTGCTGCCTGACTGTGAATGGATTTGAAAAGGAATGGTTAGTGCTGAAAATTGGATCAGAGCTAACATTCTCTCATTTTTATCAGCAGCTGCCAAAGGTCATCTGACATAATAGCTGATGAATTCAAGCCCAGTGGATTTCATTTGCAATTTTCAATTTACTGAGGCCTCCAAACCCCACAGTGATAAAAGCTTCCCCTATCGTGGCCTGTCACAAACATCAAGAAACTGCACAAACCCACAAGAAAGAAATAGGAGAAAGCTGTGCATCATCACAGTTACAGATAAGGAGAACAGGAAGAAACAGTATCATGTAGAAAGGTGTGGAGCGGCATGTGTGGTTGAGTTTCTAAATGCCAATTGTAATGAAAAGACTATGAAGAGCAATCAAATAACTTCTACAGAATAACATCATGGTTCGCCTCGCCCTCCTTCAGTTTGAAAATTGCCTTCTAATCTTTGGCTTGACATCATGAAGATTAAAGTGAAAGTGAAAAAACACTGTGTATTTAGACATGGAAAGTATTGTACAGTTGAGACATTTGCTGTACTTTTGATTTATAAATTCATGCTATTAAAGAGGCCTATTATCAGAGAAACTATGTTAGCACAAAGTAAGAAATGCATTTGTATGCTGGCAGATCTTGACTTCTGATCCACAGGGAACACAGATGAGCTCCAGTCTATGGGTGCTGAAGGTTTCATCCTTCAGCATCATTACTCATCCATAATCATAAATTTAGAGGCTTTTCCACATGCTTTCAATATATTCAGAAGCTAACCACTTTTGTCCTAGATCTTCGCCACATCCACATTGTAAGAAATTTGCATGGAATCTTATTCCAAGTGATTAAAGAAAATAACTAAACACATCCAAAAACCTTCATACTAGAAGAATATTTTGCTGAGACCAAGCAGCTCAGATTCACTGCCTGCCAATGAACTACATCATGACTACATTGTGAAAGAAAATGTTTAAAAAGCTAGCTAGTGTCACACATAAATTCTGAAAAAAGTATTCCTAGACACTAGCACTCAATTCCAATGAATCAGTTTATTCCTAATGGTAGTAGTGTTTGAGGTTACCATCCAGTGTGTTTATGACATTATGTTCAACTTTAATACAAATTACTGTAGAATTGACTCACATTTCTCCTTTCATAATCTCAACAATAACTCTAAGTCAAAGAGACAGGAAACACAAATACTGCCAGCTAGATTCTACTTGGATTTAAACCCAAAGATGAGAATAATTCAAAGATAAGTTTCAACAGTGAAAAACCCATGGTACAGTGCAAAACATAAAATCAGAGGAAGACCAAGCATAGGCTCATTATACAGCAAATAATGGCATGTTATTCTGTGCTTAGAATAGCTCAGTTTGTCTTTTGAAAAACTATGAAGTCCCCACAAAAAGAGAATTACTTATAATGTGATTCTTTGTTGACCAGACATAGATAGATAAGTAGTTAATCTAAGCATTGGCAGGTGATTTATACAATTTGGAATGTCATAAGAATACTTACAATGGTATTTTTCCTTAATGAGCCTAATGTTGGTAGTTTCTTGACTATTTTAAGAAAGTTTATTTTAAGGTGGTGACAAAGAAACTATGTGTAGATATGGACAGCATTTTAAAGGTGAGGTAGCATATTGCTGAGGTAATCCACCACAGAGCTGGTTCCTTCAGATATGCACATAGCAGCTGCACTTTGCAGCAGTATTGGTTAGTTTTATAGTACTGTTATTTCTTTCAGTACCAAAAAAAATGATACACTTCTTTCTTAAAATAAAATGAAGCTCAAATATGTTATACTCTAATCTGAATTATATCTTTGACAGTAGAAAGCCTGGAAGATGACATAAGGGCTGTGAAGAAAATGCAATGGCTGCCTAGAGATGACAGCATGTATTTTTATTTTTTTTTCTTTTATTTGTCTCCAGTATGAGTTTTTGTTTTGTTCCTCTAGTTTGTTCCTTCCTTCCCTCCATTATCAATTTAACTGTATTTGGAAGAGAATTTTCAATGGAATCCATGGAGTTTAAAAGTTCTTGTTCTCTTGTTATATGTCTAAGTCACTGTTATGATTACATGGATAACACATGGGTGAGAGTTGGGATATCTTAGTTTGGGTTTTTATTTTACTTTATTTTTCTGTGACAGTGGGCCACTTGTTTGGTAAACAGGGAGGGAGAAGACTGTAGGGACTCACAAAATAAAATGTAAGTAAGCAACTTCAGCTTATGGTAGCATGAAAAACATGATAGGCATTATCAGCTGGGGAGAAGTTCACGTTTTCACCACAAAAGTGGAGGAAAGTGGAGGAAGGATAACAGATATGCAGAATACACAGTTAATCACAAAACTTGGGATCATGTGAGCAGATAATATGCCCTCTGAGTTATCTGGGGATATGTTAATGCTATGTCACTTCTGAAAAACTACTGAAGGATAGGGGCTGCCTCATCGTTCTGTTCTGCTGGCTCAGTTAGAAGAACTTTAGCTAATGTTCCTCTGTTGCCTCTATGCTCCAATATTAATGGCATTGGTTTTCCCAGTTCATGTATAGTGATAGCTATAATTCACTCCTTTCAAGCTTGTAATTTTCTCATATGGAAAAACCTGAACTTGTTTTTTTATTGCTTCTAGTATCGAATCTTCCCATTCAGTTTAGCATGTTTTCAAATGTCCCCATCAGTCCTCAAACTCCCCAGTTTATATGAGGAAGCAGACAGTCCTGGTTCTCCGAGAAGCATGGCAATATGCTTTTAAGCCAGGACTGATTTTATTTTACAGGATTTACCACACCTGGTGCAGGAGAGAAATTTTCCTAGTGGGTGCAAGAATCAAGAACCTGTGGGATCTAATGCTACCTCTGGCATGGTCTAATATACAGCCTTGACTAAATCACCTCAACTAAGGTTTCAATATGCTCTCTATAAACTGTGAATAAAGCCATCAGTGCACTAGTAGAATAAATACTTGAACAACTGATGAAGTCATATAGAGGTTAAGTATCTCCAAACATTCATTCATGAGTGATTTGTAATGATCAGTCTGTGGTTTCTTCTCCTTGGAATCACTCATGTCTCACATTCCAGAAAGGCTACACATCTCTTTTGAAAGCAAGGTACAGCTTGTTAATTCTTGGGGAAAAAGAGCCTTGTACTGGTGAAATAAAATATGCAGCCTCAGCTGCTGAGTTGTGGTTAGAGAGCAAAGGCTATAAGAGAGAAGACTGAAAATATGAAACTTTATTCATTATCACTGAGTTCTCAGTTATTAACTGACAAATTCAGACATGAAAGACTGTGCAAAACATTTGATACTGAAAAAGCAGATGCTTCTACCATGCAGAATTAGCAGAGATGATATGTTACAGGGAAAAAAAGGTTATTTGAAGCACTGATATGTCCTATGTAGAGGATAAAAATGCAAACATTAAATAAGAACTGGTAAGTTAAAATGTATTTTTCATAGACAGCCACTGTGTTATCTCCACAAGCTACAGCTGAGATGATTAGAACATTTACTGACATTAAAACAATGTGGATTAATACATAGTTGAGGAGTTAATAGTCTAGCATAACTGAACTCATTAATCCACAATATAACCAAAGTCTATTTATAGTAATTCTATCTGTATTAGAAATATAATGTTTAAAATTATGTGATTTAATTCACTCTTGCATCAACCTTTTCATTTTAAGCAGGAAATTATTATTTCAAAGCATTTACCATCCATTTTATATAAATCTGCAAAAAAATTGGGGTTTTAATTTACCTTCATTCTGCTTCTTTTTAAATGTATGTTAAACTGTATTTACTAACAATAATACCCAATACTGCATGGTCTGTAGTGTCATTTCTGTTAAATTCTGATAATCTGAAGATGATCTGTGATCTCTGTAAGAAACAATGCTTCAATAGATTTGAAAAGAATTACCAGTTTTGCTCATGGTAAGAAATAACAAAACACAATAAAAAAGGTCCAAACCACTGACAGGATGAAGGGCCTCAGTTCCTAATGTAGCAATTGATAACCATAAATATTCAGAATCATCTTGTAGAATATGACCCTTGTCACTTACAAACATGCTGCAGAAAGCCTTTCTGACTTCAGCAGAGTAAAATTGGAAAGAAACAATTTTCTTGCACCACTGTCTTTGCTGATTCAATTATCAGTGTCTGATCTTGCAAGGCATCAAGCACCCTCCTGTGAGGTCCTCCAGCTCCCACTGAAATCATCAAAAGGAGCTGAGGATACTCACTGCCAGGCAGGACTGGACCCTAAGAGAGCAGAAAGCTGCATATAAGCATAGGCTGGCTCCAGCTAACCGTCAGTCTAAACAGTAAGACCTTGTTATTGACACCAGAGAGTTACACTGATCTGGGATTGTAAGGAAAGTGAACTGTAAGAAAACTGGTGAACATTTGTTGCAGTAAGAGAAATAGCTTAAATTTTACTGTATATCCTCAGAGGCTATTGCAGGGATAGGGTTCTGGCCTTTTAAGACAGGGCTCTGCTTTCAATTTCCAAGTCTAAAATGCCATTGGAAAAATGAGCTTAGCTACTTCAGTTTTGTCCATCACAGCATGCATCAGAAAAAATGTGCACAAATCACAGTCCACAGACATATTTCATTAACTGTTACTTTTCCTCAGCAAACAAGGTGGATGACACTGGGATACAGCCGACTGCCTTTAAGTGCAGTTGGCTATCATACTTGCATTTCAGTAAAAACACTCTATGCTAAAATTAGGCATACATTTTGCACCTCACATTCAGTCTTGGAGAGAAATGCTGTTAAGGCATGACCCATATCCACACTACATTTAATTTTAGGAATGAAATGAATGTGTAATATTCAGCTACTGATGAACTCAGTACAGAAATACTGACATAAAACATCCAAAAGATAATTTTGAAGATGTTACTAATATATTACTTAATTAATAATGTTTATCTAAAGTAAACTAAACCAATTTCTTTACTGGTGAAAAGAATGACTTGAGACATAAGACTGAAAGTATGTGTGCAAACATGGCTCACTGTAAAAAACAGGAAGATGTTGTCTAGTTTTGCTCTGTAATAACTTTGACTATTTTTTTTTACCTTTACATAGTGAACATCTTCTAAGTACAAAGTTAGATGAAACCTAATTAAATGCATTTTATAGGTTCATAAAATGAATTTTATCCATCTTATGAAATACTTGGAGAGTTTTGAGTGTACAGTGTTGCTGTTAACCTGTGCTATAAAGTGAGGTTTAGCATCAAAGAGTGTGTCAAATTATAAGCAGTATTAAAAATTACATACTGCAATATATGATGAAACCCCCACAGCATTTTCATTCTTCTTCACTATCTTCTTTTACCTTGTAAAAATTTACTACATTCTGGTTTCTACTGTGTCAACCCTCAAGAAAGTAAATAAGCAATAATCTCTCAAAAAAGTCTCTTTTCCTAACTACTTCAATATACTTCTTGTAGTGTTACCAAAAAGAATATTTTCATAAAATGTAGAGTCCAATCAGCTCTTGCAGACAAAATAGTAGTTACTAAATTCCATTTTTCTCAAACTTATGTGATTTATTATAATACTAATAAGAACTCATAATACTTCATAGAATTGGAGAAAGTAATGACTTTATAGATGAGGAAACTGAGGCTGCAAGAAAAATGAAACAGTCATCATCACTTTATAAATCTTCAGCTGCAAAGCCTGAAGAGTAACAATCCAGTGTATTATTAAGCTATCCTTCTCCAAAATGACAATTATGGCTGCAAATTTTAAAAAGAGAACCCAATTATATGGTTTCCCCATTCATAGAATTTCCTTCTATTACAAAAAGTTTTGCTGAAACAGCTAAGTTAGGACTATGGTATATCATTCACTTCTCTAAAAGCGTGATAGAATTCTAGCCCTTGGTGAGCAGCCCATATATTTTCACAAGAGCAATGTTAATTTTTAATTTTAAAAAGCTTTTTTGTCATTTTCTGAAAAAAACAGACAATCAGGATTTACAGTAAAACACAACTTTGCTTTGGAAAGAAATACATAATGAAATAACTTCAAATTCTTCTTCCACTCCTCATTACAAAGCATCAATATTTATTTCGAGGTCACAATTGATGGCAATAGCAGCTTCTATTGCTTTAAAAATTTTTGCAAGGTTATTTCTCTGCTGGAAGCTACCCATCTTTAAGAGGATGAACAGACCCCTTGAATTTTTCTTTAGCTTGGCCTTACTCCACAACTGTTGACTAAGATATTTAGGAAAAATTTGAGATTTTATTATTATTTTATTAATCTTTTTTATTTATTTATTTTTCCTCAGAGATCTCACGGAGATTCTTTGGAAGATGAAAAAATGAAAGCAGGGCATTCTCTTGGTGAACTCAAGTAAAGTACAGAGCACTGAACAGCTTTAGATTTTCCTTTTTCTTTTGTCATTTCAGATGGAATTATTATTTTGATTATTTAAAAATATCTAAGTCTTTGGTTTATATTTTCCCCTACCATAGTGGTGAATGGTGTAATGATTAAAAACCCCAGACCACTGGAAATAGTTTGGAATTTTGTGTTCCATCATTGAAATCACTGAAACAGAATACAAGATTTCATATAGGTTATTAATACTATGAAATTATCTTTTACTAAGTGTACCAAGATATTTTGTAACATGCTGACTATTAACACCTGCTATGAAATACAGTGGAAGTTGTTCAGAAAAGCTAACAAAAGCCACTACATCCTGTATGTGGCACATCTTTTTGTTTATCTGTATTCACATTGCTGACATGAAGCACATGTCATTGTACCTATACATAATTGCATAAATCATGAAAGACTACCTAATACTAACCTTATAATCATGATATTTAAACATTACAGCTGCTTTCTCATTCCCACAATATAATGACTAACTGCCACTAACAACTGATTATTATCATGAGACTGGGGCAGCTACTGCCATGAATCCAATTCAATAGTGCCTAAAGAGGGTACAATCCCAGTTTTATTGAAATTATTGTAAATAATCAATGCAAATTAATTTAAGCATGGAGTTAAAAGTACTATAAGATGCAAAGGAAGACATCTAGTATGTACCAGAAGATGACAGCCCCGTTACAGAAAGGAGAAATGTTTCCCTGTCCTTAGAAAAGTTATGTTGGTCAGTGTAGTTCAGGTTTCTTTGCACACAGGCAAAAGTAAAAGTCAAGCTCTCTGCATTTATGGATCAGATTCTCAGATGGTGGAGATGAAAACTGACTGCATTTTCACCACTGTGGAGCTTAGGTTCCTCAAAAGAGCTGACCTACAAGACATAAATGATGGCAGAAACATTCTTGGATGAATTCAGAAATGCTAAAGTTGTCCCTCTGAAATACCAGAGAGCATTCAGATGGATTCTAAGAGCAATTCCATTCCAAGGAATCTTCCATCAATCACAGTTTAGGACTCATTTGTCTTTGCTAGAGTATAAACTGCATCACAAAGTTTACCCACAGCTGCTGAACACAGATGTTAAGTAAGACTTAGGTGGAGCCTGCAAAACGGTGGAGGCACAGATGATATGCTGACAGAAATATTCTTGTATGCTTGCCTTGCTCCTCTATTTGTTCCTATGTATTGGACACAGCATGCTGAGCACAGCAGGCCCTAGATTGACCCAAGATATCCTTTATGTGCATCTCTTAATTCACTTAAAACAGTAGGTTGTTGGTTTGGTTTGTTTGCTTTTGTTTTGTTTTGTTTTGTTTTGTTTTGTTTTGTTTTGTTTTTTTTTCCCTGGCAGATTTTTTTCAAAGTAGTCCACAAGACAAAGTGATCTTCACCTACAGGAAGCTATNCTGTGGAGGGGATGGACCTGCGGCTTTTGTTTTGTTTTGTTTTGTTTTGTTTTGTTTTTTTTTCCCTGGCAGATTTTTCTCAAAGTAGTCCACAAGACAAAGTGATCTTCACCTACAGGAAGCTATTTTTGAATATTAATTTGTTCGACACTTAAGACTCCAGATACTTTGTTGCTGCTATTTGTGAGATATGACAAAGCATAATACCTCACAAAAGACGGTGACATGAGACCTGCCATCCTTCTTGAATGTATGGTCTGCATCTACCTCCTTGGTCCCACAGAGTGGTGGCCTACTGTAAAGAGGATCTCCGAAATAAAAGATTACTTATAAATCCATTTCTCTAAGAGCGCAGAATTCCAAGAGCCCTGATTCAACATTTCATTTGTCAGTTTCACTTACTCATTTCATAGAAAATATAGCCTACTTTGGTTTAACTTTTTCTCTTTAGTCTTCCTTTAAAGACATGCTGCATATAATATTGATCTTTGATCAGACTTACTCAGCAGATACTAGCAGCTTTTGTTTTTAAAGAGTGACCAGAGAATTGGTTTGCTATCAAGTATACAGTTAAGATGCTTCACACAGCTCTGTTTTTCTGTACTTCTCTTATTCTCTGCCAACTGGTACCTCAGTCTTATTGGTATCCAATAATAAGCCCGATTACAGCTAGCCCTAGGAGACATGACAAAAAGAGAGTCCTCATCTTGCATTAATTGCTCGTATTGAAACTATGCCACATCTCTCGAAGCTAGATGTTGCTTAGTATCCCTTTGATATGATAATGACATGCTTCTTAGCAGATGAATATGCAAATTAAAAGCAGTAATTTGGTGGCATGCACCTGCTGACACTGCACTACTATGCTTATGTGCTCCTCTGTAACACTGCAGCTACACAAAAGCATCACAGAGGTAAAATTAAATTCTAATGTCGTATATATTAAACAGATGCTTCCACTTTTCTTTGTATATCTACTTTTTACAGAATTTGCTATTGGAATCTCAGTTCCCCGTTCATGCAATTAGTGGACATTTATGTGTCATACACAGAAATGTACTTAGAGCTATTTAAGGGCTCTGTTTTTAAAGAAATGGTTTACATGAACCGCACTCTCAAAGAGGATTTTTTTTTTCCCCTTCATAGCAGAGAGGCAGAGGATTTTAATCTTGATGCACAAAAGACCTTCATTCATAAAAGAAACACATACTTGAGCATGGCAGCTTGCAACAGAAAATTTCTGTGCTAAAGATATTGCAGTGTATACACTTATCCAAACTTTCTGATACTGATTCTGGAAATTTTCCAACAGGTTCTGTGAATAAGCTATGTGCATTAATAACACAGAGTCAGTTTACACCCTCAGGTGTGTGCTTTAAGCTCTTTTATATTTGAGTGAGGTGCTGAATGTGAAAGTGGAATTCGGTTCCAAATTGCCAAGCTACTCAGTATTAAGCTGAAGATGCCAACAGGCTTGGTTCAGGAGGGCATAGCTAGTAAGGCTGACCTCACCAGCAGCTGAAAATGTCTTTTCCCTGGAGGTGGACTAAGTGACCCACTGAAGTGATTCATTAGGAAACAAAGTATCATTTCCAGGTGTGTTATGATACAAATGTTCTGACATTACCTGACTCAGTGGCTTCTCCTTACAAACAGATATGCAACTGAAGGAATTGGAGTGGTATTTCACAGGAATCTAAGAGATCAGAGATTAAGGAAAAGTCTTCTTATTCATTAATTTATCCAATTCAGGAAATATGTATTGTGCATTTTTTTTTTTTTTAAACCAAACCAAAACATGTAACTAAGTTCCATAAACAAGGTAACCGTGGTTTTCAGAAGTTTCTCAGCTCTTAATTTAATTTGAGATTTTAATTTGAACTCTTGATTTAATTTAAACTGAAGGTTTAAATTTCTCTACAGTTCCCTTTATCTGATGTAGGTTGTAAGTCTGTGCCTGTTTTCATGAAAGTGGTCAATCTTTATCTTATGGCTGCCATTTATTCCATATCATGTAGTGGTCATTTACATGTGAGAAAGAACAGACCTCCTACCTCTTTGTAAGAGAACAGCTGTATTGCAGAAATCTTTCTCCTGGTCACGTTTTATTGCCCAAAAGGAAGGATGTGTTAATGGCAAACATGAGAGCTATTAAATGTCTGTATAGTCTAATTCCTTTACCTAAGATGACTTTACTCCAACCTGTTTCACTCTCCAGCTTGTAGTTTGCATGTTACCAACATAGAATAAAGTATAATAAAAAAATTAAATACCTTTACTTGGTCCCTACTGTCAGTGAAAAAGAATGCTAAGTCATCCATTGTACATTTATTTTATACCTTAGTTTTTTATGAATAGGACATTTAAATAGGAAGAAATAGAGTGTTTGAAATTCATACATTAAATGACAAAGAGTTACAATTTTTTTTTTTTTTTTATACACATAAGAGTGATGGAAATACGGCTCTTATGTCAGTACTGGATTAATTGGGTAGAGGGGTTTGCCTCTTTACACCTCATGAGGAGAAGAGAATTGAATTCAACATCCTTGATGAAGACTAGAATAAGACAAGCTCACTTCAAGTAATGCAGTTCATAGAGAAATACAAATGAGATATAAGAATAAAGGAAATTTTGTTAAATAGCTTAAAAATACAGATGGGTTAAAATATTTAAAATAAACAGATAGGTTACTTCTTTATGTTTGAGAGTTTTATATGGCTATTGCCTTCCATACTCTATGTCAAGGGGTTTCTGATGACCACTGTGTGTGGCAACTGCACTACACTGTTCAGTAATTACTGCTGACCATCATGTTTCTTTGCTATCCATACATAATTTTCTCTGGTTTCATTTCCAAGGTTCTCTCTCCCAATGAACATTCATTAATGAATCATCTTTCTCCCTATATTTAAGTAGTTAAATAAGTTTTTTTTTTTTCAGCAAAATTTCATTCTTGTTGAGTTTTATTTAGATCTACAGCATATCTACATACTGCATTCTTAATGGTTCATTCTACATACAGTCTTAATTTTCCTTCAGAACACTNTTTCATTTCCAAGGTTCTCTCTCCCCAAGGAACATTCATTAATGAATCATCTTTCTCCCTATATTTAAGTAGTTAAAAAATTTTTTTTTTTTTCAGCAAAATTTCATTCTTGTTGAGTTTTATTTAGATCTACAGCATATCTACATAGTGCATTCTTAATGGTTCATTCTACATACAGTCTTAATTTTCCTTCAGAACACTACTGAATCTTACCTGATCTTCAAATAACACAAGCACTTCTTTAGGGTCTTTAAGTACATTCAGTCATGTTCAAACTGTCTTTAGTCTCTAACTCCCTGTTTTCTAAGGGTAATGCCTGCTAGTAATCTGTTTATCAGCAATTTGCAATCCATATAAAATTGCCAGAATTGTTAAATTCAGAAGAGTAAATTCTGTAACTAAGAGTTTCCAGCATAAAATCTTGTGTCATCCATCAAGCCTGTAACTTCAACTTTTAAAAAATTTCTATTAAAGTAGAATACTTTTATCAAAGCTGAATGGATTTTGTCTCAAAGAAAAAAACTTGATGGGGAAGGCATTTAAACAAAAGAAATAAATTAAAAAAGAAATATAGAAAAAGTCTCTGAAGGCTCTGTGGTTTTCACCTGTAGATTTAGTCTCTTCTCCAGTGATGGTCCTTTACCCTATTTTAAAATGTATGTTCACCAATCCTTCTATTCTGTTCCATATTAGAGATGTGTAAATAGCAGTTCATGTATTTATAATCTGCACACATATGTGTTTTTTTAATACACATTCCCACAGTAGTTGTGTGGTTGGAGTTACTTACTATGTTTTCTGCATGTGTTTGGATCCATTTTGTGCAGAAGATATTATTGCATTCTAATATATCATTACTTCTACTTCCCAAATACCCATTCACATTTTAAAAAGATAAAGATTTGTACCCTTTAACATATTTATAATTCCATTTATAAAGCACATGCCACTTCCTCAGCATCAGGGGGCATTAAAATTAACAGAAACCATAACTAACCCAAATACATGATTTTACCAGGAAAGGCTTTAATAAAAACACTGAATTTACATCTAACCTTTCAGCATAATAAAAACACAGACATGAGGGCAGTATCTTCATCCCTAAGGCTTCAGAAGTCATTAATGGAAACACTTGTTATGGATACACCACTTGAAGTAGCATCTTTACTACACAGATCTTTTAAGGATGCTCTGGGAGGTTAACTTTGAATCTACTGGCATGCAAGATGAAGGAATCCTCAGAATCAATAATTTTCATGCTGATAATTTGTCACTAAACCCAAGATCTAGTAGCTCAGTGAATCTCAGCTCCCATGAGAAACTACTATAACAGACCTGGGACATGCTGACAAAGAGTACCAAATCTGTTGCTAAACAAAAGTAAATGACAGGCTCAAGCAGATACTGCTGAAGCCATTTGGAGTGCTGTTGTGAAACCTGTAAAATTCTCTGAGACCTCAATAGCATTCTATTGCAACAGGCTTAAGTCCAAGATAAAACACAAAGCAGTGTAGTAGTGAATTTAAGAATCAAAAAGGCATGCATGTCTTGCCACTCCTGAGTATGAAACTGGCAAGCATCATACCATACATAAAAATTAAGGAAAAGACATTCTTCTTTCCCATAGCCACCTGACAGTCTAAGGTGAACTAACAAAAGCTTTTATTTAGAATGAAATCAGAATACTTCCCTAGGTGTGTTACTTTGAAGATGTCCCATACAGTATTATTAATTCCCCCGGCTTGCCTATAGGGACAAAATATACTATTTCATAAGCCTGGAGATAGGTAACCATGGGTTCCTTTCAAACAGGAATGGAATTTCACATTAAGCAAGAGTAACTTCAAAATATTCACATGACTACAGTAGAAACAGCTTATGTTACTCAAGAAATCAATCTTAAGAGACTAAGAGCCTTGTGAAGTAATAACACTACTTGGTTTCAGCCACTTATCTGTAGATCTTTTTTGCAGTAAAATGAAAACAGTAAGAATGTCAGATTGCCATTATCTGTCAGGAATTTGAGCAGGAAAACAAAACAGGTTTAGTGCAATGATGAACAGTTGTGACAAATCATCAGCATTTTCTCTAGATCCTCATCTGAAAGCAGTTTCATATTTCATCTTCAGACTCTACATTCCCTCTTACATGAAGTGAAAAAAAATCTTCAGTGTTTTATACTATGTTACATTTACACAATTCATGTAGCACCTCTCAAGAAGTAGTGAAAAAGTTTCACATATTTTTGTACACCTAATTCTGACACTAAAGTATTTGGTTCCAAGTAATTCATATTAGCAATTATCAATGATTTATTTTACAGTAATACCAAGGCTGTAGCCACATAATACAACTGTTGTCCTGCAAAGTGCACAAGAACATAACTAACAAACTCATAGGGACTGTTGTAAAGTCCATCTGTCCAAAATTTGAGGGCAGAGGGGCTACTTACAATTTAATGGAAAAAAAAAAAAAGGTGTATGGCTTGAGTTTTACAAAGTAAGAAACCAGATTTAAGAGGTTTTATATGAATGTCCACTTTTTTTTTTTTTTTTTTGTTTGTTTTTTTGTGGTGTGGTTTTTTTTTTTTTTTTTTTTTTTTTTTTTTTTTTTTTTTTTTTTTTTTTTTTTTTTTTTTTGTGTGTTCATACAATTTTACTCTCTCCTGACAGCCAATTGCTTAGAGATGAATTTATCTCTGTATTTTGTTGTTGCCATAAATAATATTCTAGTGGGATTTGGGGCTTCTGGCTTAAATGAATTCTTTAGTATTTCAGCCATGAGTCCATACAGCAGTGCAATCAAACAGTTGCAAATAACTCTCTTAAAAGCAGAGAAGTCCATGTTCCTGCACTGAATGCTGTTATCAGGCATCCCTTATTTCTTTAAGTCCTTGTCTGAGATGTGCAGACAGGTCATAGTCTGGACAGTAAAGTTATCTTGTCGGTCAGCCTAAGAATTTATGGGCTAGGCATCACAAGACAGACCTATAGGGAATACTTGGGTTTTCTGCTCCCTCTGTCAAAGAGCCTTGGGTAAAATGTGATGGAAGTAAGTTATGTACTTACAAAGCATAAAAAGCCATTGATACTTTCCACTTCCTTGACAAGGAGTAGTATGGACCTTACCAAGTGAATAACACTGCTCAATTAATTTCTGAACTTCCCTTCTTGGAAACACTAGGGAAGATATATTTTCTTACTCCCGAACATCAGGAACACCATTATTGTCCAAAATGTTTTCACAAGGAATTAGCTCATTTATAGGCCTATGTATAGCTAACAAGTTCTGAATGCAAAATATTCTAGAATGCCACATTAAAACTTTCATATAGCAAAGCACAGAAAAATTTGCTACATTTATGCTTTTAAAGGTTGCACTATATATGTGCTATATACACTAGGCCTGATTTTCTCCTTTTTATATGACTACAAGTCATAGATGTATCTATTAAAGAAAAAGGACTTTCTTTTATGCAAAAAAAGCTTAAGTGAGAAAAGAATTCAGGCCTCATGCTTTTATGTTCACAGCAGTAAAACTGAACATTTCCCCATCTCACACAGGAAAGACGTGCGTTTTCCATGTAAACATATGTAAAACCATTCTGAGTGCAGATCCTTTGATTCAGAAATATTAGTACCTCAGCAAGAAACAATCCTGATGGAGAGAAAGTTTATAATAGTAAAATGTACTGCATTAACACCATTAAACATCAATTAATGTAAACAGCTTAGTCTCAGAGCTGTCACTGAATAACTGAATGCACAATGACACACTGTTACTAATTCACCGTCAGTAGAAAGCTGTGTACAAATAATCCTTTAGGTTATTTCTTACTGAAAAAAATGAAAGTAAAAACTGTGTGACCACTCAGCTGACAGCAGTGTTTATCCGACATTATGCCAGATTTTGTTATTCATCTTTCCTTTTTTTTTTTTTTTTTTTTTTTTTTCAAA
>NDXB01018205.1:113859-131557 GCA_002631895.1 Agapornis roseicollis
GCCCTCATGCTAAAAAAAAAAAAAAAAAAAAAAATAGGTAACACATACATTCACAGAAACTACTTCAGCTACAGGAACATGAACAATAAAAGCAAAATAGGATTCTCCCTAAACAAATTATTTAAATATTTTAAAGTATTTACACACAAAGCTCCTACCAGTTCTCAATAGTTACTGCATAAACAGAATTTATATACATAATAAACATGGTCATTGTATGCACAGCTACTGCAGTAACTATCTGTGTGATAAAGAAGTAATTTCCCTGTATCAAAGTTTTAGCTGCTAAACTCTTAATGGGTGAATTTAACTATGTTGAACAAATCTATCAACACAATCCACTTTTCTTTAAAACATTTAAAGCATTTACAGAGGCTCTTTTTCAATATACGATAGTGATTTAAATAATTAGAAGTCAGGTAACACTAAGCAAAAGCAAGAAAAAATATGAGACCATTACATTAATTACTGAAAAGAGAAAGGCCAAATTAAAATTTGATTTGTGTTTATTTGACTAGTACAGCAGAACAACAAAAACTGCAAATAAAGTTATACCTGATCTGAGTTGAATTTCAAACTGAGTGCAACCAGAGAGTATACTAGGATTAAAAAGCAGAATGCTAAACTCTAAAATTAGAAAATTGATCAACTGGGATATGCATCAGAGAGATTTATCAAAGCCCTGCAACAGCCTATCTCCATTTGCTGTTTAGATACAGCTAATCTACATCATTAAATTGACCATTCAGTAACTGAAAATCTGCCATGTAGGTCCCGACTTTTCATAGAGGCTTTTAAATATGTATTCGGTAACTACAAAGTCCTGAATATATTTTCAGTCTTTTTATACTAAGATTTACAACTAATGACCTTAAGCAATGTCATGCATGTAAAACAAAATTGTGAGACCACCCTGGTTTGAGCAGAATTAAGGTATAGAACCATACTTCATTCTCATTCAAATTTAGTAGGATAGAACAAAAAAAAAAAAAATAAAAAAAAAATCCATAGTAATATAGCTAAACCTATTTCATAGTTTTACTTTGTAAAACATGCCTCTTCACTTGTATTTTGCTGTTACAGGCTCAATACAAGCAGACAATTATCTAAGCTTAATGCCAAGAATGATAATGTATTGAGCACATTCAAAATCCTTGTGCAACATCAACTACAGCCTGCAGGGATAAAACATTCATCAGTTGCTCCTTAGAGCACTAGTGGTTTGAAAATTTGGCTGCCCACGCCGACATTTAGTGAAATCATAGTTTTAGCTTCATTCAGAACCCAACACAGTAAAGCCTGATACCAGGATGACTCTGTTGGCAATCTGCCTTGCCATACCCACATGCACTGCAGGCTACTTTCTGTCCCACTACTTTCCATGAAAGAAGTCCTTTTACTTAACTGCAGTAGTTGGCACAGTGCCCCTTTCATGGACCAAACTAACCGTCATCTTGGATGTAACAAATTAGTACATTCTCAGAATAATAATAAGTATGGACATGAAAACACTATTGTTTTTACTTGGAAATGAAGTAACTACATTTTAGCTGGGTGACTTTTTCAGTTCAGCACCACAGGCAAAAATAAATCTTATAAAAAGAATGGACAATTACAGGAGAGATGAGACACAGGCTTTTGCTGTGAGTTCAGAAGTAAAAGAGCTGCTTCTCACACTGCCTGAAAAATAAAATGTAAAATAAATATTTTAATATTAAGCAATTTGTTGCTTTGAAAAAGAATTGCTGCAGGGTTTTACTACTTGATCTAAAACAGATAGAGGTGGGTTAGGTTTTTTTTGTGGTTTGGTTTGGTTTTTTGCCTGTACAGCACAGAAATGCTTAAGTAAGCTCTATTAACATTACAATAAAATATTTGACAAAATGCTTTGAAAACATTAATAGACTAATGCAAGAACTAGACTAGCAGACTAGCATGGAAGTAGGATCATGTATTTTCCAATTGTAAAACATAAATTTGTGTAATGTGAAATGTGTCTTGAACTAAAAATAAACATCTGTAAAGCACTGAATACTTGTCATTTTATCTGGGTTGTGATTATATTAAAAATATATTTTTTCCTCAAGTTCTACACATTTCATTGCACATCAGATCTTCCAAAACCAGTATCATAGGACACATGTTATAACTGCAGATAAAAGTAAATTCGTGTCATAGTTTTATGGTATGCTAGCGTACACGTCCTAATTCAAGTTCTCTGAAAAGTACAGATAATTAAAACTTTCCCTCATCATAGCCCAATACAGAAAGAGCTTTCTTGCCAAACTGTGCTATGGAATGTTAATAGGGATTTGAATAAGAAGTGCATCCCTTACTGTGTAACTCCTTAGCAGCAGATAAGACTAAATTAGTGTGAAGTGCTGACAAGTATGAAAGATTAAAACAAATATTTCTTGTAAATATACTAAGTATGTTTCCATTTTATGCCATGCTCAGTCTGTGAAGCAAAAAGAATCCAGTGTATGTCACATATATTTGAAAAATACTGAGTTTGTGACAATTTAAATAATTCAAGGTATTTTACGTAAAAATATAACAATTTTACTAAACTTTCTGGTTCAAATGAGACCAAGAATATCTCATTATAAATGGAGACAGTCCTGAAAATGCAATCAAGCATGACTAAAAAGATCACTCTTCTACACAAAAAAAAAGCCTTCTTATTTTACCCTTTGTTGGAAAGACATTTGGCCAGCCACAGGGGAAATACATAATCTACTTTTATATTCAAATAATATATTTCAAAATTCGATGCATACAAGGACCTTAAAACAATTCTGGGTGGAATATATAAGACATGTGTTCATGTGATCCTAATAACTGAATTGTTGACATAGACTGACAATTACTTGGGATGCTTTACTTGTTTGCTTCTATTACTCTAAGGCATGCATACGAACATTTTGTCTATCAGTTACTTCTAATGTGACTTTGAGGGAAAATACCAATGGAAAGACATTGCAGTAAAATATGTAGGGAGATCATGGCTTGAAAAATAGAAATATTAAGTATGAGGAGTATGCATATTTTCATGGGGATGTTGATTATTTCAGCAACCTTAATTCTGAAGCTTAATTTTGATCAAAGAAGCATTACAACACAAATGTCACGTGTAAAAGGTAGATCTTTTTATTTTGTATATACAAACCTCACTGTTAGCACATCCTTTTCTTTTTTTTTATGTTCATATAAGATATTCAAATAAAGAGTATTGATGGTGATTTGCTTTCAGAAACTGAAGGACTAATGAAACATCTTGAGTTTTAGGGACCCTAATACGTTGGTGGTTCTGGAGGAAAATTGCTTTCCAGGGCAATAGTGCCATGGTAAGAGCCAGGGAGGAGAGATGCAACCGATGTTTTTCATGTTACTTTAAACAAGACAACTGTTATTCAGTTTCTCAATATCCACGATTATGAAGATCAGAGTACTGTACACCCCAAAAGAGGAACATTTAGAGCAATTACAGTCCCTTCTAAGTTCTGTAGCACTTACTGTTGTTTTTCAAAATATAAGCAGCCTACACACATCTTTCTTGTTTTGTAACTTGTGAGTTTCCTGCTCCTAAAACTCACAAATATAAAAAAGAAACATGGAACTCAATTAATATAACATCACCATATTCAGGCCTGAATTTTATTGCTCATGAAGAGGTAACCTTTTCTTGTATTAGCTGAATATGTTCCCCAGTTATGCTGTTGCTGAGAAATAGCGAAGTTACAATATCAGAGCAAAGAACTGAGGCATAAAATGTCAGTGTGACTTGGACTCCTCTGGGCCCTTCAGCTTGTACAGCAAAGCAGGATGAATATTTGTGCTTACCACACATTTCAATACAAAGAACTCAATTCAGGGAAAAAAAAATCTCATACCATTTATGGTGACTGTGAACTTTACAAAATACAATTATAAATGGTTCATTCATTCATAGGGAAGTGGCTCTGTAACTGTTGTGCAAGTGACTTGCCCCTAGCTGGGGTTGATAAGCCTGATCCAAAGCTGAATGAGGGCAAAGGAAGGAACTTGCATTGACTTCAATTCTTGGGCTCCAGCCTCTTCACTTCACAAATATTTCATATATAAAATTAAGAACTGCATGACCAAGTTGGAATGTATGATGTAGAGTTGTACGTAAAGACTGTTACTGAGGTTTAAACACCTGAGCTTCAGTTGCATACACAGCATTGTTTGGATTTACAGGTCAGCATGATGACAAGTTGATTGAAAATGATTCTTGGACAAATGACAATGAAGTACTATTTTAAAAATAGGAGCTACTGGCTTATGAAGGCAACAGCTTTATATGGATTGTACTTAACACATGCAAAGTGCTGTATTTCTCTACTCATGTATCCAACAAACAGAAAAATATTCTCACAAACACTCCTAAAAGAGTAAACTGATATAGCTGTACATCTCCAGCAACGAATAGTACCGGCAGCTAATTAATTATGTACTCATGTATGCAACTAGCTATTCATAAAAATTATACAAGCAGTTGAGCACATAGTTGGTGCACACGAATACCAAATTGCCCAATGTGCTGGAAGTCTTACCCAATGAAAGAAATGTCATATCTAACAATTGTTTTTAGATCCTCAATGCTTTTAGATCCTCAATCCATTTGCTTTTACATCCTCAGGACCTCTAGGTTGGATTACACCTTATGCATGAGAATGACACACCTGTAAGCCATATTCATGGCAACCTAATCTTTACATTATTCCCAATACACAATATCAAAGAAACAAGTTTTTATACAAGTCTAGCAAAACTGCTTTTTATTATAATCAAAGGAAAGCTGTTCTGACATTTTATGTCTTAAGTGCCATTTGAAGACTTAAGATGCATAAAAGGAAAAAAGATGTGAGGGGAAAGGAAATTAAAATGTATTCCCTCTATTACGTAATACTGTGGCTCTTTCTCTTTGCCACTATTTCACTCATACGTTAGAAGTGCAATAAAAAGGTGCTGTATGAAACCCTGCATAAATTTTCTCTAATTATGCCATCAACTTTTCAAAGGGTTAAGGGGAAAAGCTGCTCGTTGTGCCCCCTTCCTGGGTGCAGCTCCACCGCAGTCCTGAACCAAGGGCAAGGGCAGCACAAAACATCACCTGCCCTGTCTTTCTTGAGCATCACTGTTTTAAATGCACTCACAAGAACATGAAATCAAATTATTTTTAGACCAAATGTTAGCATCTTCAAGGTTTCAAAAAGAATGTATTAAAATAAAGATAACTGGAACCTTTCATTGAAAGATCTACAAAAGTTTGAAAAATTTAAAAGGATGCTGTTTTCTCTTGAATCATACTACTAGTTAGATTCAGTATCAGGCACATTGTTAAGACTCTCCTAACTCTACCTGATACCTACAAAAGAAAAAAAGCTTCCTTTATTATTAATAAAACCAAGGTTGGGAAGCATGATCTAAGGTGGACATCTAAGATGACAGTGTAATTCTATTATCACATGCAATTTGGAGGGTAATAGTTTAAGGCAAATTAGAATTACATTGGTTTTTTTGTGTAATGATTGCGGGCTTGATATTTGAGATATGATACTTGCATAAGAATGTCAACTTTGCATGCCTAGCTTGTGTTTCAATCCTTATCCTTTAAATAGATGAAGTAAATCTAAATCAAAGACAGAATATTTTATGGCAACTTTGAACATGAATGTCTTGTTGCTTATCATACACATAAAAAGAACTTGAAAGTTCACCAGCAAGTCAGAAACAAGGTAAATGTTCACTTACTACTGGAAAGTGAATGCGCAACATCCAAAATCTCAAATGGAAGAAAGCTGCAGGATTCAGGAAAAGAAGAGCATGTAAAGTAGAATCACAAGAGGCAAGTTGTGTACAACTTTACATGGAATTCAGCAATTTCTACTATTTTTTTTCCTGAGATCCAAAAAAAGAACTTGCTCAACCTGTGTTAGCCAAAGGACCTGAGTTCAACCTAGTGTGTTTGATCCAAAACAATTTGTAACTCCAATTTTATTCTGAGATTTTTCCTAGTACTAAAATCTAGATCTAAAGGTAGAAAAATCTTACTGTTTGGTTTTATCAATAAGGAATATGTGCATGCCTTTCAATTTGACATCAGATGTAATTCTTACAATGTCTAAGCATCTTGCCTACATGGGTAGTGTTAGAAAATGTTTAATTTTGAATCTTCCTGATGACAAAGTTTGTCCTCTCCCACTCCAAGAAGTACCAGGGAAACAAGTACTATCCCTCCGCTAAGAGCAGAAGGAGAAACCCCAGTCTTCCCATACCAAGAGTCTATCTCAGTTCTAGCCGTCCAGATGCATAAAATATCCAGAACTGCAGCCTTGTAAACAAAGTATAAACAAAAACTCCTTGTAAAAAACACCTAAAGCTGCTTGACTAATGAATTCATTGCAAAATGTACTTTCTGTAGTACTGACATATTGAAGGACAGCCACCCTCTCACAGGTCTTTATATTCATGACTATCAGGAACCAGATATACAAATCAGCTAGTCAGGATCCACTTTTTTTTTTTCTTCCCTACAGCATGACAGGAAATATGGCTGATGAGGATACAGTTTGTTAGCTGCAGGTGAAAACATGTTTAGTTTCATGAATAACGATATTTTTTATGTTTTATGACACAAGAATTTTTTGCCAACTTCAACTGAATACTTCTTCACCCAGCGACCTAGCATCTCAACATTTTTTCATATTAAAAAATATTATATTTTCATATATATAATATATATTTATAATATATTAAAATATGGACATATTAGATATTATAGAATAATTATTATAAATATTATAATATAGATAATAATATATATTATAAATATATATTTATATATATAATATTTTCANAATAACGATATTTTTTATGTTTTATGACACAAGAATTTTTTGCCAACTTCAACTGAATACTTCTTCACCCAGCGACCTAGCATCTCAACATTTTTTCATATTAAAAAATATTATATTTTCATATATATAATATATATTTATAATATATTAAAATATGGACATATTAGATATTATAGAATAATTATTATAATAAATATTATAATATAGATAATAATATATATTATAAATATATATTTATATATATAATATTTTCATATTATTCTTGTTAATCTAGATAAGTAACAGCAATGAACACATCCTTTTGACAGAAATCCTATCACACCTGTTAAGTCTCATGGACTCTGAATTCATTGATTTGTCACCTCTAAACACTGTATTACAGACAAGGGTCTACATTTTGTGATGAGGAGAAGGATTCTCTCCCACTTCAGCATTCCAGTAGAAGTTGATCCAATTAACATCATTCTGGTATATGGGATACCTGGGCAGGCAGAAGGTCTGAGAGATATAAGCTTCCCAATGGAGATCCTTTCTCCAAGAAGCCACCTGAGAGTGCTACTCCCTTGATGTATTTATGCATCACAGCTGTGGATGGCAAGAAAATCCACCCAACCCAATATGTGGTTTTGTGTACATCCATTACATGATATAAGGTACCCTTGTCAAATAGTCAGGTACCCAGACATGACCTGTCACATGATTCACATGTCAACTCCCATGTACTAACAGGAAAAAGTTGAGATATTTGCTGCAGTGTTTGTATCTGAGAGCTTCATTTCTATTCCAGACTAGGATATGCACTGGGCAAATGAAGACAGATATTAGAGAGAACTTCTCTAGAAGTAATACTAAATAATAATGAAATTAAGAAGTGATAAGGTTAAAGAAAATTAAATATATGAAGTATGGAAATGAACACTTCAATATACAAATGTAACATCACTTCCCACGGATACAAAGCTATGTATTTTTTACTAAAGCAGCTGTATTTGGGCATTTTTTGATTAATCTGATATCACTGGTGTTTTCCCTTATTTCTTTTAATATCAGTAATGCTTGACAGAATGGACATAAATATGAGTCATATACAGCTCTAGTCCTGCCCACTTCACAAGCAGGTCTATTCCTCCATGCCGAGTTCCAGCAGACTCAGTGACTTTGATTTACAACAGGCTGTGTCCAGGAAATTCTTCCTTCTGTCACCTTGAAGGCATTGCTGAATGCTACGTGCTCTTCCATGCCATCCTACATCCTCTGTATGAGCTGCAGGCTTTCCATTCTACAATGGTCATCTTGGCTGTCTCCTCCTGCAAACCTTGGTATCTCCTACTTCTTGAACAGGGCCTGTAGCTCACATGGGAAATTGTTGCCACCCTCACTTCTCCCACAGGACTCATATTCACCCCATCCTCTGAAGGCATATCACAAAGTTACACAGAAGCAAATCTTTCAAGAGTCATTCTCAACCTTCGTACTTCAATACATTTAACATAAAAAGTAATCTACTACAAAACCAGCAACAACAAAAATCTACTGAGTGTTTTAAACTCATGCTTTTTTCAACATATTTGGATTTTCCACCTTAACAATTCTGAAGAAACACCTTAACTTAATTCTGAAGAAGCATTGAATATTCAGACTGATATGAGATTTTTGTTACAGCTCCTAAGTAAAAAATAATTTATTTTCTCTGCTCTATTCCAAATCATAACACCAATAGATTGAGGTATGGGAAAAGAAAGAAACAAGAAAAACACATAAAAAATACACAAGTACTATTTTTTCCTTCAATCTATTAGTTGAGGATGCAATTCTAATCTGAAGTCACCAACTTACCCACTGGAAAGCCATTTGCTTTTCACTGAAAGGCTGGCATTAAAAGTAAATTAAAACCAAAAGAGTTTGAGGGGGCTGGCAATGACCTGTGATCAATGAGTCTTAGTTTTAAAACATGAAAGAGTTTCAGAAAGGGCAAATATCAGCACTTCATCTTCCTTTAACTGCTAACAAGTCAGTGTTCATTCATGACAGGAGGCTGAGGAAACTGAGGCCTGGATTCACTGATTCACCAAACTGAGCTTATCACAGGCCTTTGTGGAAAGAGCTGGTTTTATGTTCCATGTTTGCAGTTCCTGCCACCAACTTTATGCTGTTTGTTAATTAGCCTCTCAGATCTCAGAAAATCACTCTCCAACTGCAAGAATTGCATAGGGTTACAAATGGTCTAAGTACCTGCATATCATCTTGCATGTCCCTTGAAGTAAAATAAATCTGCATTTGGATTTGCCTTTTTTGTTGTATAGTAGGTTATTAGACATTATCAGCATTTTGACTAGTTTGTAAATGTAAATCTGAAATGCCCACAATAATAGCATCTTCTCATACACACTGAGACAATATTTGGTGTGTTTCTATTCCAGAACAAGAAAGAATTGGTCTTCAAAAACCTTATTAGTGCTGATGACTGCTCAGTGAGACTTTGGGTCAATGCAGACATATTTTCAAAAGAGGAAATGCTATTAGTTAGCACTGGTCTACATTTTTCATAATAAACCACTGCTGACAGATATTCTCCAGTGTTATATGCTACCAGCTTTTGCTAAAGGACAGTGCTGAAAAATGACATGTATTTTAGGTAAACACAGAGAGTAACTTAACCACCTGTTCCTCCACTAGGTGGATATTGAGACACAATTCCAATAAAAACCTCAGAAAATGTCAGTAGCATTTTTCTGGATTTGAAGTGCAGGTAGTATTGCAATAAATTGACTGGGAGCATCGATACTTTTCTTTATAAAAACCCAAACAAACTCACTTTGTGTTGCCTGTGCTGACTCATCCAGTTGACTTGGCGTATTCTCCATATCAGCTACATACCTTTTTAAAAATAGACAAAACAAAAAATTAATGGACAGTCTTCCAGTGAGTGACTAGTTACGCACACTGCCTCCTAGCGATAACAACTTGCAATAGCTTCAAGGCTTTCACAGAAGGTTCTCAAAGCAGCAGATTACAATTACACCTCATCCTTCCGAAGAAACAGAGAAATTGCAGCAGCAGATGCTGAGCAGCCTTGAGGGGAAAAAAAAATCTTTGCAGGTTACAGAAAGCAGGGAAAAAAACATAAGGTTTGACCCTCTCCTTTTCTAACACGGTAACTACAGAGCCTTCTGAGGAAAGAAGGTGGCATGTTCACATTTCCCACAAATTTAGGATTCCCCCAGATATCAGTGTTAGGAAAGTCTCATTTCTTAACCCTTACATTATGGAAAATTAATTCTCCATTTCCTCCTCCCTAATTTTCCGTCAGCACCACCCATTTAGTAATAGATTATTCTGGGCCTTTCTTCTTTTGACTAGCATTGCTGCAATGATGAAGAGAATGAGTGAGGGGAGGAGTAAAGTAGAAAGAGTGGGGAATGAAAAGGGAGGGTCTGTGTAGGGGGAGAAAGAGATAAGAACAAGCAGAGGTCAAGCAAAGAAGAAAAAACCCAGGAGAAAAATAGAAGAGTAAGAAAGCAAGAGAAGCAGACAAGGGGCTTACATACTTCTAGGGCTCTTGGAAATGTTCTGGAAGAGGCGACTTGTACGTAGAAACATAGAATCACAAAATAGTTAGGGTTGGAAAGGACCTTAAGAACATAAAGTTCCAACCCCCTGCCATATATCCTTCACACCACCTACCTCTAACAGGCTGCAGGAGCATTAGGATGGAAGTATTCTACCTCAGGGACTTTTATTTATATCCCTATGTCTAGACAGGACAAAAAAACCCCACTGTACAGGATCTACACTGCTGAGCTCCAGTCATGTTTTCAGATCTCTGGATGCAGTAAAGTGAAAACAAGTAATATCTGTCTATGTCCTCATATTATTACAAAAAATCTAATTAAAATAGGAGCACAGCAGTACAGTGCAGCTCTATTGCAATTGCAGGAGGAGTCCAAGCTCTCTGGGTGAAAGAGGAGCACGACACTTGTGAGTGCAGGGATGAAGAGCTCTGCTCATATTCAACTCCTCTGTGGAGTCTTTCAGTCCTGGGTACAGCCAGTGTCACTCTTCTCTGGCAGAAGTTATTAGGGACACTCTGCAAAGATTGCAATATATTTTTGTAGATCAAACAAGGCAAAGGCCCAAGCCTTCTTGTGCCTAAGGGAAAAAAAAATTGTCTTGCTGACATAAACTACTAAGAAATTATAGGAAGAAATGGGATGGATTTGTGCTCACAAAATAAATAAGGTCTAAACCATTTCTTTTCTGTTCCTGGGGTTGTCAATTTTTTGACTGAAGTATTAAAGAAAATATTTCAAGAGTGTTATACAATTTTCATCCTTATTTAAGCAAATTGGCAAAAATTCCATCCAGTCAACATCACTACATCAGTTTATTCTAATTAAAAAAATCTAATCTTCAGTGCCTGATTTGATGGCTGTTTGTCATTCTGTGAAGTTGAAAACCTCCAAAAAATCAGGCAATGAATCTCTCATATCAGGCTCTCAGGATCAATGGACATTAAAAAAAACCCCTTAATTATTCAACTCTGATAAAGTGGAGATATCACTAGATGTGTATGAATCAAAGATTGCATGACCATGAAATAACATCTTTGATCAAATAGCTGTTTTCTCTGTTCACTCCTTCCAGCTGCTAGGAAACAGAGCAAGACAATCTCTTCACCCTCTGTGGTCGGGAGGAATAAATCCTAGTCAGCCTGCCGGACTTTAAGCACATGAGATACCATTAGCTAGAAAACTCCCTAGAAAACCCCTGTGCAAAACTCAAGAAACACATAATTAAGTCTTTGTGTATCAGACCTGAGCTTGTAATGTGTCATTCAAAATGCACTGCAAAGCAAATAACAAAACCACAAAAAAATATAATGAAAATAAAGGAATTCCTAACATTTTTTTTTTTTTGTTTCCAAAACTCTTCTGAGTCCAAATATATGCTTGAACAATCAAAAGACTTATTTTTAAAAGTGAGCCAACAAATAGCTTTCTTTTACTGTTTCAGATACAAAATTATCTGTAAAAAAATAAATAAATCACAGCACTTAAAAAATAAAAGTCACACTTGTAGTATTTTTTTCTTGGAAAAGGGGAATTAAACTATTAAAGGACACCTTGTTAAGTAATTATATAGCAACATCACTGTGCAATTAAATAGCCATCAGTCCCTGCAGCTGAGAAATTTCAGGTAATTATTCAAAGATAATTTAATAGGAGAATTACTGTATTCAAGAAAGCATTAGCTAGTAATCTACCTCAATTAAAGCAGCAAATTAATTTCAGCACCTTGATAATAGTTGCCTTTTGCAAAACTATCCTCCCCTACACGTATACACACACACACACACAAATCCTAAATTTAAAAATAATAACACAAAATGTGAATTTGGTGCATTTTAGCTTCTGTAAGTAACAATTCACTCCCAGATAATTTAGGATGTTTTTATTGTACATTATGTTATTAGCATGTACTACTCTAACTCTTCAGTTTTACTGCGGCAACATATGTACCCATGGTTTGCAAGATGAGTCAGAACAATGATGGTATGGAGGAGATCTGTATACAAGGAATAAATATTTGTCTGTTCATACCAAAACAGAACACCAAAAGATGCCTAATAACTTAGAAAGTGTCTCATTGTGATGTCTTCAGGGACTTATGGGTCTTTCACAGCATCCTGCTTGGTGGCGGTGCTTTACTTACACTGGAGACAAAAGTAATTAATCACACACATTGCAAACAGCATTCACTGTAACAGATCTTGTGTGGAAACAGAAAACTGTGTATGTCACACAGCAGTTAGCTACACAGCAAAATATTTTCTCAAGGTCAATATACACTAGAAGTTCTTTGCTGCAATGGTGACTGTCAAAGTACATCTTGTTAGTTTGGCCTCCTTAAACTGAGATATCAACAATAAGGGACATATGGACACAAGGAGGACATATGGACAATTTTCAGAAAGACGTTAAAGGAAATTTGGCACCCAGTACTTATAAAGATTCAGTGGGTGCTGAGGTCCTAGATTCCTCACACTTAAAAAATCAAAATATATAACAATCAAGAAATAATTCCTTTTTAAAATATATCCAGTCATGCAGATGTTCACTGATTTAATTAGCAGTTTTTGCCTCAACCAGAGCTGTATTATGTTTTCTTTCATTTTATATTTAATTTGTCTATAAATAGAAAATAAATGATGGTTGTAAATAAAACAGCATCTATGCGATTTAGATTTTTGTATCTTCCTCAGATATACAAAGGGCTTTCTTCCCTCCCCCTTAAACCATAGCAGTCTGTTGATGGCAGACTGAATAAGTCCTTTTATCTAAGCCTTGAAAATATGCATAAACAAAACAAACCCCAAGACTGAATCCTAATTCATTTAAGAAAAATACAGAACTCTATAGATTTTCATTGAATTGTTCCATCCTCTTTCATAGGATGAAACAAAATACAGATGTAAACCCCTCCAAACTCCACATCTAGAATAATCCTAATACCTGTTGGGTATTGATCACTAAGAAAACTGTGAGAAACATACACAGTAGAGCTCTGGTTGAAATCAGTATGCATTCTGATCTGAGCTGTTACTTGTTAAATACCTGAAAGCCACATAAAATCTTTTAGACTGGGGTCCCAGCCCCAAGTCTTTGGTTTGTTTCTGTGTTTATGTCAACAGGTTTTCAATATTTCCCTTACGGACCCATCGGTGGTGAATAAGTTTCCATTTAATTCATGAGCACTCAGTATTACCTGATGCATTAGCACTGTCCCAGAATTTAGAGAGGTAATCAAGATTTCCTATCCCATTGTGCAACTATTTTTTAGCTCATCATAATCCTAGAATTTTCCTATGATTAATAATTACAAAACAATTGAGCAACTTCAAATAGTACATTTCTTCAAGCTCATGACAAATTTGAATGTGTTTTATACATCCCTAAACTTTTACTTATAATAATCAGATTTCAGCCTTTTTTTTTGCATGTCTGAGTATCCTCTTCATTTAAGGCAATAGAGAAAGAAAAAAAACAACCAACCAACAACAACAAAAAACCCCAAAACCAACAACCCCCAAAAACCCCAATGAATCACAAACAGATCTCTATCTCAAAATCTGTGCATCACTTTTTAAACAGATATTCAACAAGGTACTTCAGCACATATTTGTCTTAAATCATATTGATTAAAATGTGATTAGTCATATATCTAAAGCCAGATTCATCCCTAAATATCTTGCTTTAGAATTAAAAAAAGATAGGTATTTAACTGACCAGTGGTTTTCTCACTTCCTCATCTAGGGACAGATAGATGAGCATGTATTAACACTGGTACAGGCTCTTAAGCCTTTGCAGGTGGTTGTGATCTCTGTGATAGATAAATCTAATTGTTCTTCACTGTTGTGAAGTGGGATGAGAAAGAACACAGAGATTAGGCAGGAACCCTAAAAGGCTCCCAGTGCAGTCTGTAGTACTGATGAGTTGAACGGCAGGCATTTGGGAACTCCTGCTTCCCTTTTTGTTATACAACATGGAATAATATTTCATACCAAGCTGAGTAAACAAACACAACTACTATATATTGATAGGATTAGAGTCAGAATTTATCACGAAGCTGTATTGTGAATTACACAACTAGAATGTGTAATTGAAAACATTTACCATTGAAAGCTACAATTCTCTTGGAAACCAGAGTCAAATTATATGTGTATTAATCCCCCAATCACAAATTTACTCTCTGAATAATATAATCCAAATGATTAGAGAAAGTAGATATTCATCCAAAATAACCACAAGATACCTAAAGGATTTAATTTGCTCCATCACAGTGCCACTTGCTGTTCTAATTATCATTTCATCTGAAGTTACCTGTAATTTTCTTTCAATTCCAAAAAAAATTGTACATTTTGTTTTCTTAATGTTTAGTGGGAGTCTGCCATTAATCAGTCATTTTTCAACATTCAGTAACTGTTTTAAGGATTTAGAACACATTTTATTAATGGACCATCCATAGCAGCATTATCTGCATGAAACCGTCAGTAATTGATTAATGAAATACTAATTAATTTTAGTGTTAATGGGGCCCCCCTGAGAAGCTTCATCACCATCAGTCAACAGGTCATATTCAGACTCAGTTAAGCACTCTGATAAATTGGGATCATTGAGATTCTTCTTTAGGACTGTATATTATTTTACTACCTGTTTTGTATGAGGAAAGAGAAAGATCAACCACAGATACAGAGGTTTGCAACTTTATGTTAAGCAGATTCGGCTTGGATTCAACACTCGGCAGCTTTTTTCTGCAGCTACTTTAGAAGACATGTTCACCGTAATGTGACAGAAAGCAAAGGTGAAGACTTTAACCAAAATTAAGAACAGTAATACCAACAATCACTTTTGTTTTCAAGTAGAAAACAATTCTTAAAGCTACAAGCTCAAAGGTTACAATGATTTGTCTAAAGCATACCACCTTTGTCCAAAACCCCAAGAAACTTTCGGCTTTTTTCAAGCTAGCAGTTGGAGAGCCTGGCAGAGGGGGTCGCCAGTTCACAACAGGACATGCTGTGCTCTCATCATGGAGCACCACATCCTGAGTCCTGCACAAGCAGTATTTTTAGCCACAAGGACTTCATATAGGACCCTTTTTAAGCCACAATCATTCAGATGAAAACCACCAGCATAATCTACCATTTCATACCATCAGCAAGCAAATCCTTATCCGTTGGATTTCTTTTACAGCCAATATTGAGGATTTGGCACAAGTGAAATAAGAACAACCATAGGACAAAAAACCCAGCAGACAAAAGACTATCATCCTTGGTGCAAAAGAAGGAAGAAGGAAGGGTTGAAAAAAAACCAGCAGTTCTGTGAGAGGAAAAGACAAGCATTGGATCTGATCCACATTCTTTGTATGACTGATAAAAAGTTTATCTAACTTTGTATCCTCTCTGAAGGTAACCAAAGGGCTTAGGCATCCTGTATAAAAACAAGAGACCTTCAGCATTGTTTCCCCCAAAACGTTAGCAATTCTCCCACTTGACATCTTCCCACTCTTTAACAGGAAGGAATATTCCCACTGTTTAAGAACATGAAAAACCAAAACCAACAACAACAACAACAAAAAAAGAAGACAGAAATCAAAGAAAGCATCAAAATAGCAAAAAAAGCAACTATAGTGGGTACAATGTAAGGAGCAGTGTGCAAACACAGCAAACTTAAAACTACTTGCAGAAATCATTCACAGAATTTTTTTCAAGAGATTCAAGAAATTCATAAGCTGCTTGCAATTAAAGGTGCATACAAAAAAAATTCACATTTAAGAAATAAATCAGCTACCAAAACCACTACCACCTTTACTGAAAAAGTTGAAATTAGCTCTCAAACATTGAGTTAAAACTTAAACAGGGGAGGTTTAGATTGGATGTAGGGAGGAAGTTCTTCACTGTTAGGGTGGTGAGGCACTGGAATGGGTTGCCCAAGGAAGTTGTGAGTGCTCCATCCCTGGCAGTGTTCAAGGCCAGGTTAGATGAAGCCTTGGGTGGCATGGTTTACTGTCAGCTGTCCCTGCTTATGGCAGGGGGGTTGGACTAGATGATCTTAAGGTCCTTTCCAACCCAAACGATTCTATTATACTATGATTTTCCAGACTGTAATTTGAAGAGCTAAGTATGCTTACAGTTAGAAAATAGCCACCTCTAATAACTAAATGAGAGAGAAAAAACTTCCATAACCAAAAGAGTTAGAGTCCATACAGACAGGTATTGTCTTAAACTGTGAATCTTTCTGGCAGCAGTCATTTATATGTGACCATGCAGCCTTTTGCCCCAAATGCCTTGTATCTTGCACTCCCTTTTAGAAAAAAAAAAAAAACAAAACCTAAACTTCTTTTTCAGAGAATAAGACTATTACAAGACATTTAAAGGTGAGGGGAGGAGAAGTATTTTAGATAAAATTTGGTTAGTTAAAGAGACTTTAACAATTGCAAATAAGGAAAAGAAATTCAGCTTAAATTTCTTACTGAAGCAGGGTGATGCAGGTAGCTCAGCATCATAGCCTGTGGCTGGGAGACGGTTCCCTATCTATAGAAGATAGTATCATCTAATTCAGTCCCAAACTCTAAGTTTTACAGAGGAAAACTATACACTTTTTAAGATCTTACCTGAATACTGATTCATGTCAGAATGATGGAGGGATTTTTATTGCAACAGCAGTTATGAATCTAAGCACTACTGAACACAAAACAAGCATCTCTGCCTCTTTACTGTCAGTCAGGCCACTAAAATGAGTAGCATAAGCACTCTCATTATAGAACACAAATTTTTGTGTGTTTTTATTATTATTATTATTATTATTGTTACTCTAAAAAGGCATACAATAAGAAAATAAAATCCACTACATTCAGTAACCACAGAATTATAAATGGAGTAAAATTAATTTTAAAACAATAACTCTAGGACAATAATTTTGTGATTAGTTGACAAATTTTAATCTCCTATGAAATAAATAATATGGTGAAACAAAAATGGGACACCATCTGCTTTATAAGCTACTCTCTCTGTGGATCTTGGAATACTGTTTTTAAGGAACATTGAACAGAAATGAACAACAGAAAATGCTTTGCCAAGTTATCAAAAACACATTAAAAAAGCCCTATAAATTCTAATCCTGACATCAGTAGGTTACAACTTTGCATGTCCCCAGGGCACTAAAATAATACTCTTTAGAACAGCAGGTGAACTATTTTAGACTTCAGCTTTCTGGTTCTAACAAGGCTTTTCATTTTTTTTTTTTTTTTTTTTCTTT
>NDXB01018205.1:131651-149695 GCA_002631895.1 Agapornis roseicollis
AGCTTTCTGGACAAGGCTTTTCTTTTTTTTTTTTTTTTTGTCCCTAGGAATTAAGGATGCTAATCACAATCTCCAAATGTGCATTGCTGGGTTGTAAAAATATTAGACCACAAACTGACATGGCAGCAATGTATTATACTGCTATGAAGGAGTCCTAAATAGGAGGAAAACTCAAGATTCCACACTTGCCATCACAAAGGTCAACATAATTGGCCACATACAGTAAAATCAACCCTCATGTCTTCCTCTAGCCAAGCTGACTGCTAAGGAAACCCTGTTTTCCTACTGTGATAAATGTACTCCTAAAGTAGGAGGAGCAGGAGGTTTGGAAATTTTAAATGTAAAAATGTAAGGAACCCTAAAGGTGCCATCAAAATTTATCCTTAAAGATATCTTGTGATGAGTTAATGCAATTTGGTCTAAATATCCTTTTTTAAATATTAATTATTCCAAGTTTTTGATTAAATGACTTTTCAGTATCAATACCTAAATTTTGTTGCATTAGTAAAGCATCGATTATTATTTTCTTCTTTAAATATATACACCCGTATTAAAAATGCAGGGATCAAATGTATAAATCTTTATTGACTTACTAGATGTTGGGTGAAGCCTTGAGTGGCATAGTTTAGTGTGAGGTGTCCCTGCCTATGGCAAAGGGGTTAGAACTAGATGATCTTAAGGTTCTTTCCAACCCTATCTATTCTATGATTCTATGTTACCTACATGTGTTGATTCCATAGAGTTCTTGTGAGGTGCTGCATATAATGTGGCTATGTTCTTCCACACAAAAAACCCCACTTGTCACACCAGGAGCTCATCCTAAAATTAACCCTGTTAAATTTTTGTTTTCTGACATACCTGTCTTACTCAAGGTCTTCATGGGAGAAACCAGCATTGTTTTGATTAAAAGATTATTTGTGGTAACCATGTAGTATTGTCACCCGTAATTCCAAAAGAATGGACTTCATGATCTACCAAATTCCTTACAAGTCTGTTCTGCTTAAGTCCTTAACTATTCTTTCCAATGTAGTTAACTATACTGATTAGTAAAAAAAGTTTTAAAATCCTCACTATTTCCAGATCTATTACTATGAAATACCTTTTCTCTCAGGCCACTTTCAGCAAAAAAGGTCAGCAAGAGGGAAAGAAAGTAAAATTCTGAAAACTAAGGATAAAAAATGAATGAGACTAAAAGAGACCTAACGTTTTATAAGCAGTTTCATTAGGTGGCTAAAAACTTGTCTAACTGAAAACATGTACTTAATTACAGTAACCTTAAAACAACTAAAAAAACTATCCCACCCCCCAAAAAAAATCCAACAAGAAAAAACCAGGTTGTTTCCAAAGCTAAAAACTTACAGGCCACATAACACTATTCACTAAAGTGGCAGCTTAAATTACAGAAACTACAATAAGCATCCAAGTCATTCAAGTATATGATGCCTGAGGATAACACATGGATAATATACACTAACTGGCAAAGTGGAGCAGGCCACTCTGGCTTAAATTATCTTCAAAGTGACCACTGAATCTATTGCTGATGAAACATGTACATATTCTGTCAAAATCTTAAAATTATTGGAGAGCGATGATGTAGCTCTGAAACTTCTACAAAGAAATCTTAACAAAGATCTACATTTTTACATTGTTGGCACTACTACTATTGTACATTAACTGTAAGCATGGTGCAGCTAAAAGCATATCAGTAATATCCTTTTTCTAGTCAACTACTTCAATGAGGGTAACAAAGTAAGGAAAGCACAAGACTTCAATGGAAGAGCCATTTGCTGCTAGACTTCTGTGTTACACTGAATTCTTTATAAATGGGCTGGACAGCAAGACTGTTTGCTAGAGCAAAATGAACCAGAAAGTTATTAAAGGGTATCTATATGCATATAGATATACACACACATATATGTATATACACAAACATTCTCTCTATAGTTGCATATATCCATCCTAATACAAAAGTATCTGTTCTCCACAAAAATACAATTATGAGTCTTCTGAGAACTACTGATCAACTAATCAAGTCCTGACCAGTCTCTGACCAGGCTGGATATGGACCAAAGCATGTACAACTCCATCACCACTCAGCTTAGACACACACAAGCATACTAAGAAAAATGGGACTATTTATGCTTTTCAGAGTATTATGACCTCAACACATCAATGCACTTCAGCATATTCCTGGCTTTAATAAGTGAGAAAACAGCCCTGCTGAATTCAATGCTATTTCCATGGTTTAAGTTAGGCATATACTTGCACAATCAGGATTTTTCAGCAAATATGGTTTAAAAATTAAAATCAACTCTTTATTTTTAATTTCTCATGAAGGGCCAAATCCTGTGATAGTGATTACATTCTTCATGTCTGTGAATTTCAGTATGAGACAGATGTTTGCAGTGCTTTACTGAGGGCAGCTCATAAAACAACTATGATTTTCTTCAGACAGATTTGCAAAACAACGTACCAAACTACCACTACAATCTTTACAATGATACACACAGATATATGATATGTTACAATATATTAAATAAAATCTAACCAAAATATCCCCCAAATAAGCCAATTTCTGGGCTGTAATTTGTATATTTCTTTCTCAATAGGCTTTAGACTAGTTTCATCACCAGGTAAGTATTTAGGGTATAATGAGTTTGTGTTCTCTCTCTGTTGCAGTTTAACCCTAGCAGGCAACTAAGCAAGACACAACTGCTCACTTGCTCCCCTCCCCAGTAGGACTGGAGAGAGAATCAGAAGGGTGAAATTAAGAACACTTGGTTAAGAGGAAAGAATTAAATAATTAAAAAAGATAAATAAGAATAAAGGAAAATGGGGAGGGGAATCAAAAAGAGAGAAAAAGTCCCAAACAAATCAGAAAAGGCAAGTGATGCAAATGGGAACAATTGCTCACCAACAACCCACCAATGTGCAGGCAGTCCCCAGACAGCAGCTGCCTGCCAACCTTCCCCCTAGTTCTTATTGCTGAGCATGAGGTCATCTGGTATGGAATATCCCTTGGGTCATTTGGGGTGAGCTCTGCCAACTGTGTCTCCCTAGCTTTTTGTGCACCTCCAACTTATGTGGTGGTGTGGTGTGTTGAGAAATAGAAAAGGCCTTGGCCCTGTGTGAACACTGCTCAGCAATAACTGAAACATACCTGAATTACCAACACTGCTCCCAGCACAAATCGAAAACATGGCCCCATACCACCATACCAGCTACTATGAAGAAAATTTATTCTACCCCTGTCCAAACCAGCACACTTGCCTAATGCAGTCACCAAGTTAGAAATCATAGCTACAAGTTTCAAGTGTAAAACATTTAGGATGAATGGTTCACTAATCCTTGACAACTGCATCTCATGACTTTTCTATGGATTCTTCATGAGTCTACAGAGATTAGTTAGACTGAAGAAAAGAAACATGCAGTGACAAAACCCATAATAAGCATAAACCACTGGTACAAAAGATTAAACAAAGACTAAGAAAGTTGTAAATTGAACACAACCTTACCCTTAAAAAAACATGTGCTGAATAGCTGTAACTTGTCCAACAATAATGAATTTGAAGCAAAACATTGAAGACCAGTCTTGGATTTTCTTTAGAGTCATCTTAGGTCACATAAGCAGAACTTGCTTTAGTAAGGTTAAAATTCATGCTGTCTGTTATTTGTCTCTATAGCAAGAAGAGATCAAGCTATATGATGAAGTGAATAGTTGAGAAATAAATTTTTGTTATATCTGAGTAAATGAATTCTCTAACAAAAGCAAAGTTCATATTTGCTTTGATTTCCTATAGGCTAAATTAAAAGAAAGTCAAATCCTACTCAGCATATAGGTTCATCCTCAGAGATACAGAGAATGTATCAGAGAGAAAAAAAAAACCAAACCAAACCAACCAAACAACACTCACCACCCTCCAAAATGTACAGATCCAGTTGTACTGCAGATATTTTGACCTTGACAGCTTATAGGCCACCATATACCAGGTTTATCAATACAGTCCCTGAAGTCCCATGTCCCATGCACTTTGAAATCAAATGCAAATGCAGATACTCCTCTCAGAACTTGATAAAACAGCAGTTGTGAAAATAACTGTTCTGAAAGGGAAAGTGATAATTCCAGAAGATGAAGGAAGAAGGATCTTGTTATGCAGCTGGATGTGAAGTGCTGTTAATAGTAACTACATGTATGAATACTGGAAGCAAAGCTCTAATTTACCTCTAGTTTAGGAAGACACATGAGGAAGAAGAAAACAACCTAAGGAGCTTATTTTCTCCCACAGCACATTCAAACAGGGGCAGAGAAAGATGTCTGATAAATTAAGTCTTGCGTTAATTATGAAGATTGGTCACTTGATGTAAGAATATGGTCAATTCCCCAATCCCAATACTGCAATACAGCTGTCAGCAGGGAAACAGTGAGATATGCCATTTAAACAGGCAATGAGAGGCTTTTAGTGTGTTGCTCAGAACTTGCTTTAACCACAGCACTCCTGTTGGCATAAAGGCCCTGGACCAGCCATCCAGGTGACAATCTCCCTGTCTGCACACCTTTGGAGAGTTATCTGTTTGTAAAAACCTTCGTATGCCAAATAGGTTGAAGGAAACGTGTCACAGAAAGCCTATGAAAAGTAGCAAGGAGAGACAACAAGAAAAGCAATAGAATAAAACCAAGATAGCCACCCATCTTATTTGCTGAAGCAATAATGTCTTTTCTAAATTGTGTGCAGACTTATTCCCCTTTTCATATTCTTTTGGGGAATTTTTTTTTTGGATGAGATGCAAAATAAGCATAAGAGACAAAAAGTACTTCGCCCTGCAGGAATACAAAAATTGTAAAAGCACAGGCAGCACTACAGAAGAGCAGTGCCATTCACTCACAAAGAATTTTGTGCATGTAGATGGCTGATTAATTGCTGGTCTGCCTAGACGAAGCTGCAACGAGCCAGATACTGTCAGCATGCCATCTGTTACCATGGAAATGCACAATGTTCCTGTTTCTGACAAACCCTTGAATACTGGATAGATTGTGCCATATGTAAATAAGGCAAATTAGTTTTCCTATATCTTCCAGACAAGGTTAGACTAAAAGAAAATATATCTGTTTAAACATACTGTAACAACCAAGATATGAACTGGAGAAACCTTCCTCATTTTTTCATAAAAATCTCATTCAATTGGTTATTAGAACTGAAACAGTGTGGAGGAGCATTTAGAAACATTAAATTAATTCCCAACCAGCAATGTTTACAGAAGCAGTACTTAAAATATGCATATTCTGTATGCATACTACATACTACATGATTGTTATATTTTTGTTTTCATTTTTTTTCCTTTCTCCTCAGTTGTGGTAATGTTATTGAAACAATATATAGAAATAAATAGGGAAATTTCCCATTTGCACAGTGAGATTTAGTGTAGTTTGGATCATTTAACCAGAATGTTGGGTTTTTTTAAAGAGATGTTATAGATTCTGAACATGGAAAAATGTAGTTAACTCACTTGAATAGTAATAGCTGGAACACATTCACTGAAATCAGAGGAGCTGTAGTAGTTTGCATGTGCTAAGGGTCCAGCATTAAGAGTTTTACAAGTTTACAAGTTACAGCTTAAGCAGTTCCTCAAAAAATTGTATTCCCTTGCCCTCAAAAATAAGAGATTCAGCTCTTGAAATTTTGACTTCTGCATTTTTCAACTGTACATTAAACAAAAAGCAGAGTTTAAAGCCAGTGAGATATGTTCACCAAACCCATTGAGAACACAGAACACTGTATTTCAGGTGGCTATGAGCATTAGAGCATATTATATTACTTGGACAGATTCTTTTTTAACCTTAACCACTATGTGAAGTACACCTGATGTGATGTGGTTTTATACCAAGACACATCTGTTCCCAGAAGTATCAGCTTAGTATAAGTATAATCCCCTGGAACATAAAGCTGATGGAATTAATTAATACCAAATATTCTCTCTCTTGCCTGCTAGCAATGTAAAATGGGTTGATAAAAAAGAGCATGTCCACAACATTTGCCCCTGGACACTTATCCCCTGGGACCGGAGCTCTTCTGAACTGTGCCATAAGTGTATGTTAAAGATATTTTAAGACAGTGGACATGCATTCGTTGCAAGACTGGAGGGGCACCACAATGTGTCCTAAGGCCATTTTTATTTTGTGGACTTCTGCTATTACTCAGATTTTCTGTTTTCACTATAGGCCTTTTTGAGGTAATGTGACATTCCAATTTTTTGTAGACAACAGTCTAAATTAGGATATGAAAATGATGTAGGTCCCACAGCTTTTAACTTGCTGCATTGTAAGTGCAGGTTTTACCAGTTCTTAACTCGTATACTTCATCCCTCTCACCCCGAAATTCTTGTGGTTTTCAGCACAGAGATTGATGTAATGTATAACAATAGCTGAGCAAAATTAACAGGCAGCTGTACATAAATATTTCCTTGATTGAGAATTAATCAGTACCTCCAATAACAATAAGGTTATCATGTTCATGGCAAATACATTGTGTATTGTAATATATTCTTTATACAGTCCTTTTGTTGATGTGCAACTTTGCAAAGCTATGAAATACCACTTCTAAAAATAAAGTAATTGCTTATCAATCTCCAATATAAATTAATTCAAAACATACTGAAAAATTTTTTGAACAAACACATGTGATTCCACACAGTTTCACAGAACCTTTATAGTCCCTAACTGTCCAGAAGTTCATCAGAGCAGGATCTGTTAAATCAAAGTAGGGCCTACAAAATAGAAAAAGTTTACATAAAACATATTTTAGAACTTAACAAGCCCCATTTTTGCAGAATAAAATTAAGATTAATCACTCTTCACAACAGCATTCATGGAGTCTCTGCCAGTTGATTCTATGACATTGGTTTCTTCCCATAGCAGCATGTGCTGCAGTGCCTTGGAGTTCTGCCCTTCCCCTCCTCACCCCTGGGTGTTTTGACTACAAGAACATATAGGGGATGTGATGCTCACCAACTTAAATCGTGCTGCCTACTCAACTACAGGAATGAAATTAAGATTTTGAAGAAGGGAAGACTGATAGGATGTGTGAACATGTAGAATCCATTTTGAAGAAAAAGAAGTAGTTATATGTAGGTAATTTTCATTCCTTCTTTAAATGGCTTCTAAGCAGTACTACTTATGAACCAGTGTGAAAGCATTCATGATAGTTTCTCACCTAAGCACGCTGACAATGTAATGCTATTTAATCAGCAAGCAGGGTACTGCTTTGCCAGATGGAGCAGCTGAACAGTGTACTGTATGCTAGCGTTTTGTGAATGTGAGAGCAGAGTTCAAAACTGAAAAACTTCTATAATGAGTCTAGATCACATCATTTAAGTAACATTTGTCCTGCAGAATGTGACTTTGTCCTGAAACGGAAGAAAAACAGTAGATTATGCTTCTCTAGATACGGTCCAACAAACTTCACTGTGGTCTAATTATTATTTGCAAAACACAAGAAAAACTGTCTGATTTATAAAATTCTTATCTTATTTAAGTAATTACATAAGATTTTGTAGTACTTGTCCCATGAAAATTTGCTTTGCTTAATGTGAGCAAAGTCTGGAAATGAGAGCCAGAAACCTGATTTATGTGAAAGTGCTGTAAAATGACAATTACAGTTGTAACTTGTACAACTATTTAGCATTCAGGTTTTGTGGATTCATCAAGCATAGGTTGCCAGAATTTATCCTGAAATGTTACATTTCTGGTTGATTCTATCAGATAAATTAAAGGGCTGGATGGGAATCTGATATTTCTGCCGAGCCAGCAATGTACAGGTTGAGGGAGCATAATCAGCATACCTCTGATGAGCCAATCCTCACTCATCCTCCTGATGCTCCGTAGATCCTGCTCTACTGGTCCTTTCCACAGAAATACATTTAAAACCAAATTCAGGGAATGGACCTTATTCCTCACCAACATCCCTAGTGGCAGGAGGTTTGCATCTCCCCTCTGGTTAAAGAAGAGGTACTAATAAGACAAAAGCACTAAATTTTCAAATAGTTTTTCAGTGAGACTAAATAAGGCCATGAAACACCAGAAGCCAATTTTCTCTCTTGTATTTTAGGTTTCCTCTAATAATGCCTGCTGGAATAAAGATTAATTCCTGTCAATAGAACTGGATATCCCTTACATATAAAGCATCTGACTCAACTCCCTCATGCTGTTTGATTTGCAGCACTTTCTCTCTGACATTTGCTAATGAATATCTAATGACAACACTTTTAACATGCAGATTTTACAGTGTAACATGAAAGTATGAACTGCCACCTCCTTTGACAATACTGTAGTAAAACTCAAGAGGAGATAAAATGTGATAAAGTCTCTGAAATGTTCTCAGAAAAAAACCCCTCTGGAAGAACCAGAAAATGTTCTGGAAGAAATTCAGAAATGCTGTTGATCCCACTGCAACAATAGAACAGGAAGACAACCTGCATCAAAGCCCAGAGTGCTGCAACACCACACCTCTGTCTCCTGATGTCATCTTTATTCCAGGTGTTTGACAGCTTCCTCTAATAGCAGCCTCTGTATTTTCCTCTCCTCCCAGGCCCCATATGTCCATGTCCCCACTCTTCAGACAGATAACCTGTGCCTACTATGCCTATAGAAGAGGCTGGTATAACAAACACTGGCATTAAATGTAAGCAGCATTTGTAAGATTTAATGTGGGCTGGTACTAAATTTTAACATGGCTTCCACATAGTGTGATGAAATGTAAGAAAATTACTTTCATTTCAAGATATAAATTAATTTTTTGTCATGTCTAAATACTGATGCCAGGTACAGTGCTGGTATACTCAGATTATTTTTGTAGTCATGTTACAGAGAAAACATGGGGGACACCAGGCAAGTTTTACTGCCAAAAGATAAGATAAACCAATAAAGTATCTGTTTTCATGGACTCCAGCTCTCCCCAACTGTTTATTCCAGGATGCATTTTCTAATCCATTATCTTCTTTCTCAGTCATTGTTTACCCTTATGATTCAAAGTGAGGGATTCCGCTTTGAAGAATTCAATGTATTCACCTTTCTATTATCTTCCAGTTCTTTGTTAGAGATAACTTCAGTTCATAATTTCCAATATTCCCATATTTATCTGAAAGTCTTTGTGCTCTTCCTGATGATTTCTACAAATCCTTGAATATAACCTAGCATGGGCTTGTACCAGGTCAAGATGACAAAAGTGAATACACAATATGCACACATGCAAATATGTTTTCTTATTTCTGCACTGCTCTCTGGAAGAGACAGTGATAAGCACATGGCAAACTGCTTGGATAGATCTGCTTGGCCAGAGTATCTACCAACAGATTTAAGACTGCTGTGTCATTCTTTGATGTCATCAGCTAAGTGCAAGGGAAAGGAGAAGAAGAAACTATGAAAATGCTTGTGTGAGGAATTACACACAAGACTATGAAGATATGTACCTTCAGCTAAACAATGCCTTTAGTTTTGTATCTGCTGCATGATTATATCTAAAATGTAAATATCTAAAATCCTATAAATGCTTAAATGAAATCTAAATGCTGATCCTCCATAAGTCATAGTTTTCATTCTAATGTTAATAGAGCGATGCCAATTCTTATCTGCTGAGGATTTAATACTTCAACATACTGAAGGCATATAGAACATCAGAGAAATCCAACACCCCCAAATACTCTGAGTTATTTTCAGTGGTAGATTTACAACAACATTAATAGAACTTTACAAGTCAGACTCTTACATTCATTACTCTGAACTGCTCCTCACAAAACTGCATACACATACTCTCATAAGAACAAATTCTAAGTTACTTTTATTTTGTGTTCTTTATTAAAGTATTCAAGGCTATTTAATAACTAAGGTGTCTGACAGTACGTGTAAATACTACTATTAACCAAACAGCTGTAAATATCCATAAATGCCACAAAATGTAGTTACCACTGTTTCTATTTATTCAGGAAATTTTCATTTTAAACCTCAGAAATAAATGTGTTCAATCAATAGTGTGGGTCCAGCAGAGAGAAAAGCAGCAAAAAAACTCCAAGGCACAGGTTTAAATCCATCTTTGTGTCTTTCTGTCTGGAACAGTAAATAATATTGCCCCTAGTAGCAAGAGTGACATGCAACTTTGTCTCAATTTACTTTAAGTAAGATCCAAAACCATCTCCTAGAATCCAACAAAATTATTTTAATTCATTTGAAAATGAGAAGCAGAGAAAATTGACCTAACTTAAAGGAATTAAGCAGTCAGTTCCTTAAAAAGCACTTTAACCTTTAACTAATAGTACTTAACCATTAACAGTGGTACGTATATGGTATTCTTTATAATGGTCATAAAGAGTCCTGACATATCAAGGTGCATAGTGATTAAATTTATGATATTCACCTGGTCAGTCAAGTAAAACAATATCAATTATGGAATAAAGTTTACATCAGGACTACCAGCTTCATCCCAGCTCACTTACTGACCTCCAGAATGATTTTGGCAATCACCTTCTCTGTTTTCCCATTCTGCCTATTGACTGCCTATTGGGAGTACGAGTTCTTTAATACTACAATGGGTAGCATAATCAAGCTCCAACCACAGTTTAGAACTTCAGTAATAAAACCAGCTAAAGACTACAAAGAATTTCTGCAGGTCCTTCTTGACTTTTAAACTCCCTAGCATCCCTCTGTAGTTTGTAAGAGCAGCTGAAATTCTGCTTTGTTTTTGATAGCTTCTTACCTCTTTCTTCCTCCATCCTGCCCCTTTCCAATAGCTTCATCATTTTGCTGGTATCAGGGCTGAACACTAGTACACTGGCAGGGAGATTTAAGGTTGGAAATGAACCATTTCCTCAAACTGCTAAGCTGCTAATCACTCGGTTTTATCAATAGCTATGAACTCTCTGGAGGACTAACTGCTTGTTGCAGTTAACAGAGGACACACAGACCATCTATTCAAATTCAGAACTTCAAAAAGATATATCATGTTTTGCATTCATTCTTTTCTATTTCACTTTTTGGTGTATTAGATGTGTGATAAAACATAATAGGTAAAAGCTGAAATAGATATAAAAGTCAGAAGAATTAAAACCAGTTCACTTTGAAGATATGAACACAAAAATATGCAACAGATAAATTAAAAGAAGGTTCCCATGGTTGTGGGGTTCTGGCTTTTTTTTTTTTTTTTTTTTTTTTTTTGGTTTGTGGTGGTTTTTTTTTTTTTTTTTTTTTTTTTTTTTTTTTTTTTTTTTTTTTTTCTTCTTCTTCTCAATGACAGGATTCCTTGAAGCCTTCAGACACCCTCATCACATCTGCCCACCATTACAGTAGCATTGCCCACATCTCAGAATCTTCAAATTACGCAGCAAATATGCACCTGAAATGCCCAAATGACAAATCCTCCAACCCATATAGCTAAGAAATCAGGTCAAGCAATTCCAAAATCTAGTAGCTGTTAACGCAAAGATATCTTTTGTCCATAATCCCATAACATCTGGGGAAAAGAAACAGTAAGTCTTGCAAGCTTTTCAGACTCTAACTTTGTTGTGAGTTTGATGAATCTACCTAAGTGTCTGTGTTTCCCATCACATGCTAAGCGATAACTATTTTTATTATGAACTTCATACTGGAAAATTGAATAAGGCATCTATTAGCCAGCTGTATCTTCAGCTCAGATGAATTTATGCCATGATCAATTACTAGATAGCAAAATCCCTGATGATGGTTTGCTAACTGATTAAACAGCATGAAAATTATTTCTACTATTGCCACATCTTATAGCCTGTTAAATGATAAATAGAGCACTTTAACAGAAGATTTTAATAAACTACTTATTATATACAATGTTGAACTCAGCAGAAATTTTAGTTTAGAGCGCAAGAAAATGGATAACATATAAGTTTTAACATATGTTACACCTACAGGCTACAAATGTCTTTACACAGAATTCAGAGACTGCCTAGGGTAAGGCTGGTTCTATTAGGAAAAGATGTGCGTAAGAGGAATTATCCTTAAGGATAAGGATCCATCTCCCTGGCAAAATAATCCTCAAAAAGCCAGAGATCCCACTGAAGAACAGCTGAGACCAAAGATAACTTCCAGGTTCAACAAAACTCTCAGTGAAGCAGGGTAGAGAAAAAGCAGCACCTTTTATCAGAGACTGAAAAAGGTGAAAATTAATTCCAAATACATGTTAAAAAACTGTAAAATAAAAACATTCTGTTCCTCAAATGTAGAAACAATCCACAATAATTAAAAAAACCCAAAAAACAAAAAAAACAAAACAAAAAAAAAAACAACCAAAAAACAAAAAACCAACAAACCCAAATCTTTCCTGTTAAGGGTGGTGAGGCACTGGAATGGGTTGCCCAAGGAAGTTGCGAGTGCTCCACCCCTGGCAGTATTCAATGCCAGGTTATATGAAGCCTTGGGTAGCATTGTTTAGTGTGAGGTGTCCCTGCTTATGGCAGAGGGGCTGGAACTAAATGATCTTAAGGTCCTTTCCAACCCTAACTATTCTATGATTCTATGATCTCCAAGGAGAGCAGTACTCAGTACACTCAACTGTACAATGCCTGGTTCATACTACTGAGTAGGACTTGTCTGACCAGAAGTAAGCACACATGGACTACTGCTGGAAAACATCCAGCATTGAAAGCATGAAATGCAACTGGTTAAGATTCATATAAGGAACCAATCCAACAGGTGAAAAAGCAGATCTAAACCAGTAAACAGGCTCCACCATAACTAACAAGCAGAGGCAGGATCTGACAATTCATTGGCCATGTTTCAGCTAAGGCTTGATAAACATCAGCACCTTGGCAACATGCTGTCATAATAGGATCCATAAGTACACTGGGGTGGGAATCAATGATATGAAGGCGTATTTTTTGCAAACTGGTCCAAAGACAAGGAATACATCTAACAAAAATCCTAAAACCAAATGAGCCTCAGAGCAGAAAGACTGCAAGTCTTGGCTAGTTCCCACTTTCTTTAGTAATCCTGACACTTGAAAGAGAAGATGATTTAAAATCTTCTACTCGGGCTTCAGCAGTCTTTAGGCTGTCTTCTAAAGTTTAACCATGACAAGTGCAAGGTCCTACACCTGGGTCGGAGCAATCCTAGGCATAGCTACAGGTTGGGCAAAGAGGAGATTCAGAACAGCTCTGCAGAGAAGGACTTGGGGGTGGTGGTCAATGAGACCATGAACATGAGCCGACTGCAGTGTGCGCTTGCAGCCCAGAAAGCCAATCGTATCCTGGGCTGCATCAAAAGGAGCGTGACCAGCAGGTCGAGGGAGGTGATCCTGCCCCTCTACTCTGCTCTCGTGAGACCTCACCTGGAGTATTGTCTGCAGTTCTTTTGTCCTCAACATAAAAAGGACATGGAACTGTTGGAACAAGTCCAGAGGAGAGCCACGAGGATGATCAGGGGACTGGAACATCTCCCATATGAAGACAGGCTGGGAAAGCTGGAGCCTGGAGAAGAGAAGGCTGCGTGGAGACCTCATAGCAGCCTTCTAGTATCTGAAGGGGGCCTATAGGGATCTGGGAAGGGGCTCTTCATTAGGGACTGTAGTGACAGGACAAGGGATAACGGGCTCAAACTTAAACAGGGGAGATTTAGATTGGTTATAATGAAGTAGTTCTTTCCTGTGAGGGTAGTGAGGCACTGGAATGGGTTGGCCAGGGAGGTTGTGAGTGCTCCATCCCTGGCGGTGTTCAAGGCCAGGTTGGATGAAGCATTGGGTGGCATGGTTTAGTGTAAGGTGTCCCTGCTTATGGCAGGGGGGTTGGAACTAGATGATCTTAAGGCCCTTTCCAACCCTAACTATTCTATGAAATAAACTGTCACCAGTGAAACTGGTATAATTATCAATCCTAAAAGACATTGCAACTATTTTCCTTTTTGCATTTTGAGCAGACATGTTGATACCTAGCTGTGAAGCTTTTCACCTGTGAGAGGAATACTTACAATGCATTCTGCATGGCTCAGACTTCTAATGGATATTTCCAGTAGTCATCAGAGATCCTCTTTCCATAAGATGTCTAAGTGAGCTAAGAGGAGGAACATCTTTTCCTACAAACTTCATTAGTGACTGAAATCAAATAGCTGGGAGAATCCGGAAGACAAAAAGGATGCAGTAATGTTGGAAATAGTATTTAGCACCCAGCTCAAATATCATTCCTGTGACTAATGGCTTTCTCCAAAAGAAACTGAAATAGAGAGAAAGGTTTACCTGCAAAAATACTGTCCCATAAGTAAAAGATGAAAAAGTGAAGAATAAGCACAAAGGATCTGTTCACAAGAAAATGAACCTCAGGTTCCACCAGATAATACAGGAAAACAGGATATACATTTATGTCAATACATGCATTTATGTTTCCCACAGGAACTGACTTTGGAGTTATGAGCTTACCCTACAACTACTGCCAAGATAAAAAATCCCAACAACCTTAAGCACTGAAAGACATCTGTGTCTGAATACACATACACAAGCATACATATATCAAATGCACTCATAAATTACTCATAAATTCTCAAGACACTCCATAAATGCTGAATTAATCCTCAAATCATATCTGGCTTAGATAAGACAAAAAACCCCACAGCCAACTTCACTTCTACTAACCACTGGCCAACAAAGTACTTGAAGTATTTGTCACTTCATATAACGGTATGAAGTGAATATAAAAATCTAGCAGTTTGTTACTAAGCAAGCAAGTAATAATCACATGATATTTGAGCTATGGCCAGCAAAGTATTAATTAAGATGTTAATGAAAGAAGTAATATCTGATTAGGATACAGATACAATATGTGGGAGGTTTATTACAAGATGAGTTCAGCTGTGTCAGCGATCTACACCAGTTTATAGGTTTAGTCTTGGAAACAACAGGTGTGCAGAAACAATTTGAAGAAGGTATGGATTACATGAATAACTATTAGTCACAAGAGCAATAGGAATGCAGGGAACAAAAATGGCAAAAATAATCCAGAGAAAAAAGCTGAGAGGTCATGGGATTCCAGTGCATGATGAGGTAAATCAGGTTAGTGTAAAATACTCTGGAGCTTCATAAAATATGTTGCACCAATTCACTAAATAGTCACCAAACAGCCCTTGGAGTACAGAAAGAACATGGTTTTCTGTTGAAATCTGGTTTTAGGGAAGAAAAATAAATACACAACCCCTTTTATCAACCAGTAAGCATCCAGGGTAAGTGCATTCTAGTGCCCTAAACCAACAACCACGTTGGTTATGCATGTAATTCTGAACAGAAATTATGCAAATACTGATTCTTTCTCAGAATTCACACTAGATTATTAGTGCTCTGGTACAGAAGCAGTACATAAGAAAGAATACATGAGCATAGCATTTATTATTTTCAGTGCAACTAATGTGATTGCTTTTATCACAAATTATCTCAGTGGAATAGCTTTGAGGTTAAAGTTCTGAGATGCAATGAAAAGCAGTACAAGAGACAAGACTGCCATACATGATTATTAACAAACACAACTATTCAGAATTTTATAGCTTCTATTCACTTTCACCAAAAGTGGTTTATAAACATTGAAGAATTGTTTAATTCTGCCCAGGAAACAAGTTCTCATTTTACAGATGAGATGAATTAATGATAAGCAGGCCTATTTCTTTCTATGCTTGCTGTTATGTGCATGAAAACAGCCTCTTGTCTTTATAGAAATAAATATGCAAGATGATCTTAAAAAAAATTTCATAACCTGAGATTCTCAGCATTTAGTGAATTTTGCTAGTTTTTCCATTATACTCTATTTATGCATTTAAATCCTTGCAAAACTTAAGAGAAGCACTGTGGTAAGTATTGTTAGCCAAGTGGTAATTCTGATTCAGTAGTATCCTGCAGCTGCTTCACATGGATGTAAGCAACTCGTCACAGAGATTGTGTGTTTGAGTGCTGCACCATTTGATAGTGACAAAAGTTTAGTATTACTGAACTTCCCTGTGCTGATGCTAGATCTAAGAGTGGTATAACTGCAATGGACAGGTTTAATATAAATTAAATTGAGAATAAAAATTACAAGGGTAGGGGGCATCAATCAGTAATGTGAATGTATCATTTGGTTTCTAGATAACGAGTCAGTGGTGTTTTCAACCCAGCATAACCAAACCTTCCCCACAATACACCCTGATGAGAAAGTCAGTGAAAAAAAGCCTGTGACTCTTGAAGCTCTTGATAAGACTCATAATAAAAGGATGATCCAGGACACAGAGGAACTTCCGTGTATGCTTACTGTTGCTTATCCAAAACATTTACAGAATCCTCCATCACTAATTCCAGTATAACAGAACATTAACACATTTCAACCATGCTAACAAGCTTCAGCTATATTACTACTACTTTGATTTTACAGCAAAAATTCATGTAATATGGTTCATTGGGTTCACGATGTGTGATTTCACTGAAACTAGCTCATTCTGATCTTCAAAGCAAGTGTCTGTGTGTCAGTGGAACAGTGGAACTGTGTGTCATAGCTCTGCTGCTCCACTCCAATCAACCACTCCAAGAGAGACAGGCTGCAGGAAAGACATTGTAGCCAAAGGCCACTAACAAACATGGGGTGGAAAACAACATTCTGGGAAAAGTGAAGGTCTCTGCAAAATGTAAGCTGAACAATGTGCTTCTACACAGCTTCATGACAATTCCATCAGCTGATGCAAGCAAATAGTTATATAAGGAGCAGTTAATCTCTCAACTTTCACTTTTTCCCTCCACCAAATTATTAGACAAATACTGATGGCCATCACATACCTCTATACTGCCCTCTGCTGAAGTAGATCAGTGTGCTGAACTGTACTGCAACATTATCTACGTATTTCTTTCAGCATACTCTTGAATTTCACCTAAAGCAATCAGAAAACTCTGCTTCATAAGCTGCTTGCAGCTGCATTTTCCATATACCAAAGACCATGTCATGGTTTCCTGCTCTGGAATTGTATGCAGCTAAACAAAAGGAAATTCATTTGGATCATTGTTTTCTTTTTCCAGCCAGGACTTTTTCCTGTTGATTTCAATAGAGCAAATTTTCCTTCTTTGCCTAAAAAAGATATAGATTCAGGTTCCAAATTAGCAGCCAAGTACCTGTATCATCTGCAGGACAGATAAAGTGAAGTCAAAGATAAAATAGCTCCCACACTTCTGTAACCGGGTGAAAACTTCTGAGACTGGGTAAATCAGTAATTTGAAAAGGATTTACAACATATAAAAGAAATTAAATTAAATTATGTAACCTTTTCTTAATTAATTAATCAATTTGTGCTTCTACAGAAGTAGACTTTGGTTTGGACAAAAATACCCTCTGTGAAGAAATTTACATTTATTTTACACATGTAAACACATGTTATTATTTAATTTCTATGTTACACCAGAACAAAGTTAAAACTATTCTTAAAAAAGAAAAAAAAAGGTAGCTCTCCTGGGTTTAGCAGTAGTAGTCAATTTTTTCTCTTAGTAGCTGATGCAGTGCTGTGTTTTGACTTTTGGCTTGGGAACATAGCTGATAACACCAGTGTTTTTAGTTGTCGCTAAGTAATATTTATTCTGACCAAGGACTTTCTGAGTCTCATGCTCTGCCAGGGAGGAGGGGAGGCCGGGAGGAAGGAGAGACAGGACACCTGACCCAAACTAACCAAAGAGGTATTCCATACCACAGCACGTCATGCCCGGGGAGGTAATGGGGAGGAACTCGGAAGGGTACACACTTCCCAGTTGGGCTCATTTTCAGCAGGTGGTATCATAATCTCTTCCCTTGTTATTTTCTTATCATTATTATTATTGGTGGCAGCAGTAGTGATTTATGCTATACCTTAGTTACTGGACTGTTCTTATCTCAACCAGTGGGAGGTACATTCCTTCAATTCTCCTTCCCATCCCTCTGGGAGTGGGAAGGAAGGGGGGCGGGAGTAGAAACTGGGTTTAAACCACGATGGTGTTGGTTTTTTTGTTTGTTTGTGGTTTGTTTTGTTTTGGCTTTTTTTTTTTTTTTTTTTTTTTTTGTTATTTTTT
>NDXB01018205.1:154060-172557 GCA_002631895.1 Agapornis roseicollis
TTTTTTTTTTTTTTTATTTTTTACCCTGTTTTTTCCCCTGTCAGCCTTACTCATTGTAAGAAAGCAACAGCATAAAAGGTCCAGGTGAAGCATGAGTTCTCTGAGGTTGTCCAGAAAACTAGGAAGAGGAAGGCCAGCAAGAGAAGATGGAGAGAATCAGAAGGAGCACAAAAATGTTCAGGAGATCTTCCTGTATGTGCCTCCAACCTCCCTCACCATAGATACAGTAATCTGCAGTATTCTAGCGCTAAGCTACTAACAGTTACCAAAGCCTTAAGACAACTGACAGTATGACCATCTTTGAAAATATATGCTAATTGACAATATGAAAATTTTTGAAAGCAATCAGAATTCCTGTTAATATTTACATATGTTTTCCTGATGGATGTGTATATTAGAACTCAAAAAGAAAGCAATTAGGCCCTTTCCAATCATCAGTTGACAGTATCTATCCCTATTCACCTGAATCTATCTCTTATATAAACAGTATCCCTTATATAGACAGTATCTATCCTTTTTCACTACACTATCATCAGAAGCACTGAAAAGCACAAGACTCTAAATATTTGTTACAATTTCTTTCCATAAATCAATATAAAAGTTATATGGAGCTCAAATCTGAATTCCTCAGCATTCACACAGGTTATTTACATCAAGTAAAAAAAATCTAAGTAAAATATTTAAGCTAACAAAGCATATATCTTGTATATACATTTATATTTTGGTATGATAGTGAAAAAGAAAATTTTCAACTACTCTGAAATCCTGGTCTTCTCAAAAACAACTTGGCAAACAGTGACAGATGACTCTCTTTGAAAGATAGTGTCCTCAGTTCAACTGCATAGAGTTAGTGTCCACTGAATTTCATAGTAGTCAAAGGTTTACTATAAAAGCTTTTCTCAGAAAAAAAGTTCAAGGTTGCTTTTTTCTCCCTACTTTAAACTATGCTTGTAACTCCAACTGGTATCTCTAATATCTCATAATGCCTCCCCTTTGACACCTCCCCAAATGCATCATTTTTTCCTCAATCACTCTAATGAAAGACTTTTGACACCCCCATTCTCTCCCTGTTCATGATTCAATATTACCTATAAGTTCTTTAGGTCAGGGTCTATCTTTTTCTTCAGTATTTGTACCTTATGTTATAGTAAAAAGGGTCTAGACTAATGGCTTCAGACACCATACAATAAAAATACTAGTAATTCTTATAACAGCTTTCAGATAATAAAGTTTTTGCTTTTCATAGGTATTGTAAGCTTTCTGATAACCCTTACACTACTTAAAACTGTCCCAAGAACAAAACTTGTATTTAGAGCAACTACAGGCAAACAGGATGTATTACTGAAGCTGAGCCTTGCATTTTCACATTGGTTAGAAAGTGAAGATTACCTTAATTAGTCTGATAAATTAGCATGCATTTCTTGTCTGATGACATGACAACTAGGGTGAAAACATTAGAGAAGGAAACAAAGACAGAAATATAGGCAGTCACTTCATTGTTTCCAGGAATCACTAACTCAAACACCTGGAATAACACATGCAATTGGGGTTGGCACATTCTACTGTAGGTCTGAATTAGAAACAAAAAAGGAAAGTGATGCTATTGAAAGGTTTGCAGATAAGATGCAAGCAGAAGGGGTAAAAGAAGTGAATTTCCATTGCCATATGAAAGAAATAAAGGAAATGTGTTCAAGAAAACACATAAAAGGGATCAATTAAATGGAAGATTACTTTCGCCAGTCATTTCAGGTTCCAAACTTATAATGACCTATAAGTAAGAAAGTAAATGTTTCAGTTAGATGTAAAAATTCCTTTATTTGAACTAGTTTCATAAATTTCTAATGAGAAAAGTATTGTGTGGAATTTCTGCACATAACACCACAGCAAAAATAGATATTCCTCCATCTAAAATAACCCCAAATGAGCATCTCTACATGAATCAATATATTTGATTTGATTTTCAGCAATCAGAAAAATGTCAGGAAGAAACATGGTGTTGCAAATCCATCCTCGCCTAAGCACCCAATATGATAATTTATCCTACTTATATGATGAAAACAAAGTGGAGAAGAAAGTACAAAGCACATTATGGAACAGAAAACCCTAAAAACAACTAGACCAGTGCTCACTTGTCATTTGAACTTGCTAGCTTGATCTAAAAAACAAGTTAGTGAGACAGCATTCCACGTTCAATGAAAACCGTCTTCATCCATGTACTCAATCTCATGTAACCTTGCACAAGGATATATGGCTATGACCAATAAGCACCAAATAAAATCTCCTCAATAACAAATTTACTTCATGTTTAGATCTTGCCTTTACTAGTCAAAGTTTTAAAATAGAACTGCTTATGATTCCCACCCCCTTAAATCCTTATTTCAGCTATATACTTCTTTCACATTTTCTGAAACTTTTCTTCATCTCTTCAGAAAGAAAATATCAGTGTTTCTAAATAATCCCTTTCTTTCCACTAAATTATGTATACTCACACACTTAACAGTATACACATATATTCAGCTTCAACAAATAGGTCAGATTTCCCTATGAAAGAAAGCATCATTCATTGTTATCACACAAATATAAAAATGGCAAAAAAGGCAGGGGAAAGGTGTTACTTTTCCCAAAACACTGTTTTTCTATTTTCTAACTAGCTGAACTGTTAAACAATACACTGAATCCAAACCTCCATGTACATACATCACTGACTTAACCTTGCTCTTGCAATCTCATCCTTCACAGTTTGTAGCTTTTTATTAAAGTTAACAATATAACCATTATACATGGGTTGTTTGCTTTTAGTAGAAATAAAAACGTGCCTGTGTTTAATTAGGTTTGACTGTAAATGGTTGCAACTAGACTGTGAAGTGCTCATTGTAGAGAACGTGATGTTGGAACATGGCAGTCCCACTTTTGCTGCTGTTATTGTTTGTCTAGAGACACCTTTCCGCAAGACTAAATTCAACATGACAGGGTGTCTGTCTGCACTGTGACATCTGTATTGCTACAATAGGAAAAACACAGAAATTCATTTTTAAATGAAAGCTTAAAACACGTAGAATAGTACATGCACAATAGAATAGTAGAACTAAGGAACACAGATGTATTAAAAAAAAAAAAAAAAAGGCTTCCTTTTTCTGCATATTTCTATGGAACATGTTATAACCCTATCCAAATTTTTTTCATTAACGCAATAGTTTTCATCTGCTGCATCATGAACTGGACAAATAACAACTTTTCCAGTTTTCATAAAACTTTTTTTTTTTATTATTATTTTTACAATACCAGGAAAATAAAAATGTTACTGTTTGATCATGTATCACACAGCTCGCTTTGAATTTGAGATTATTCAAATGTGTTCAATCAAATTTAAAGGATTATTTACCAACTTCAAAATGAAAAATAAAAAATATTTTAATACACATTTTTAAAGCATTTAATTTTTTTTAAATGAATCTCATTGAAACATTTAAGTGTCACTGAATCTGCTGCCCCACTCTTAAAAACCAAATCCGAACCAAGAACCACAGACACCCCCCAAAAAAACTACAACAAAACCAAACCAAACCAAATTAAACAAATCACAAAACCAACAAAACAAAACAAAACCCCAAAACCCCAATAAAAATACCCAGCCCCAAACCACAAGAAACTTAAATCTATTAGGTTGTTCTTCCAGGCCAGTGTCTAACTGTCTTTCTTTTTTTAATGCTATAGTGTTGCAGTAAACAACCAGAAGAGGTTGAAAGTATGAAGTAAAGATGGAGATGATACATTTTCTTTACTCCAATAATTTTCCTATTCCATCCTATTTGAAATAAAGCCTTGTGACAGTCTTTGCCATTGTTACATGTTAACTCTGGTCCTGCAGCTATTAGCTTGCCATGGCAACATGAGTGACAGATATGCAAAGTATGAAACAAATCAGTCAGTTCAGGTATGGTTCATTAATTTGACACAAATAACTTATAATTTTTTCCTAAAAGTTATGATTCAGTGATGACACATTCAATTGAATGGTTCAATTGAAGGACACATGGACCAAAAACTATGTCTCAAGAAAGGGTTTAGAGTTCCATGTGATTAGAAATTTGTTTTATCTTTCAAACACAATGTTTCATAAAGCTCTACAAAATCTTGTATACAGTAAATACTAATCTTCAAGTTGTAAAAGTTATTTGTTTCCTTAGAATTATGCAAGTTCAGGCAAAGCCTGGACTTTGCCCATACTTCAGCCTTTTCCTTTATAACTCAGTCAAAAAAACAATTCTTAGTATTGTATTTCCTTCTCTATGGTGAAGAGTTAAAAAGTATTTGGTGTTCACTGCCTTGAACTAAAAAATGCCTGGAAAGATTTTATTTTGACTTTGAAATAAACCATAAAACATCATAAGCTGCAAACAGAAACTAGCTTTGCAAGCCTAAAACAGATCAAAGCAGGGTGCTGTAACAGAAATTTGCAAAACCTAAATTCTTAACTATCATTTACAGGGTTCATTATAGTTAAAAGTGAGTTTTATTCCGTTGTACCACTAAGCAATAGAATAACCTTCTATGAAAGGTTACATGACATCAATAGCAGTAAAAGTATTTGAGGCAAGAGCAGAAATTAGAAGCAAGTCTCTTCAACTGAGTCAATATAATTTGAAAAAAAATATGAGATTTCCCTCTTCTTACATTTTAAAATACACTAACTAAACAAAGTAGGATAAATGTAAGGAAGGGGGGAAATCTCATATATGTAATTTTATTCTCACTAGTAGTTTCTAATTCAGTGGGGATTTTAGGGAATAACAGTCACAAATGAGTGGGACTAGTTGTTGATTCTCAAATAAATCTCTATATCTTTCAAATTTTAGGTGAATTATGTAACTCAGTTGAGATTACCTATCAATTTCTACTGCTTTATGTAGTTCAGATATATTTTGAAGTTAAATTAGGAAATACAAACAGTAACAGACTTAAAGAATTACTTTCTAATTGTAAATATACTCCCCCAACTTGATGTTGATATGTCAAACTGACAACAGTCTTTCACCAGCCTTCAAAATGTCTCTTTACTGATGAAGGGATATAAGTCTACAATAAACTGACTTAACTTGTAAACTAAGGGGTGTAATTTTGCATTTCTAGATGAATAATTTTTTTATTTGAAATTTCAATTTTTAAAACTTATTCAGTTGTTCTCTAAAAAGTAGTATAGCAAATTAAAAGGAGCAAATTATTAGAATTTATTATAAAAATAATACATTTAGGCTATAAATTAATAATTTATCCATGTTTAAAATATAATTTATTTGAAACCAGAAGCAATATCTAAAATATTTAAAGTGAACCACACATGGCTGTGTTTATAAAATAACTTCCAAAATCTATAGTATTTACTTTTTTGAGGGAATTTTGTGAAACAGATACAATTTTATCTTGTAAATAAAGTGGCTCTGGCTCAAATAAGTGAATAAAGTTACACTCATATCTGTTTTTACATTCTAAATTTGAAAACATGGGACATATATTAAAGGACAATATTTATTCTTTCAATAGCTATGTTAGAGACGGTACACAAACTGTAACCTCTGTTTAAATACACCTTTTTTTTTTTTTTCTCATTTCCAAAGTTCTGATTTTTTTTCCAGTTGCAATTTCATTTTTTCATTTTTAGGTTAAAATATTACAGACAAAAAATTCCTATGCAATCATAACTGCTAAACATTTGTGTCTGTTATATATAATGTAGAAATAAACAAAACAGTATTTCGAACAGGTGGACCTTTAAAAGATTCCTAATTATTCTTATCCTGTTAAAATTATTTCAATTTTGCATCTCAGCAGATAGACATTTGTACATCAGAAACAGGTGTTCATCAAAAGAGATGATAAAGAGATACAGCGGTCTAGGCTTGGAACCTCGCCTGCATGGTGAGATGACAGATAAATTAGAAAAATCCTGCTAAACATCTCTCTACACTTCAGAAGGAGATTACACCTTTTTAAAAAAGGCAAAATGCGTAGTTCAATTACTTATTGTCTTAGCATGTGGTTGTGATGAAAGAAAGAGTCTTAAACATCAATAGAGCTAAACTAACTTCACAGATGGGCCTCAGAAGAGGGAAACCTTCTGCAATCCACCTGCACATAAAGCAACTTTTTCTATTTGAAATAAAATAAATGTTTTCCCACCCATCTGCTCAAATCATCCCACTGTCTTAAATGGCTATTTGATATGCACCTCCCTTTCTTTTCACCTATCAAAATAAGAAGGAAAATCTTATAGGAACAAAAAGTTACTGTCCGTGGGATTACTTCAGTGAGTATTCTCTATTGCTCCATATGTTTAGCACCTAAGCTTCAGTATAATAGTCATAGTATATATATTTTTCATTTAATGTTAAAATTTAACATAAATACTATATCACTGAAAATAACCAATAACGAATGTAAGAAGCAGAGTGATGGGTTGATCTAATACCCACATGCACTTTGTTCTAATGTTTGACCCGAATGTGCTTCCTAATTACCTGCAGTAAAATTGTTCTTGGAGACCCAAAGAATGCAAACTACTGTCCTAAGTAAAGGAAAGCTTTTTACTAATGCATTCAACAGATGTAATCTGAGATATGGTGTACATGGGTATATGTACCACAAGTGAAATTTTTGCATGTGTGTGTAACCAAAACCCAAATGAATTACTGAAAGCTCTAGAAGCTTTGTAGTTACAAATTCATACCTAAGTTATCAAAAAACCACACTAAATTTATGGTAGAAATGATTGAATGAGACTAGGGAAAGATAACTCTCTTGTCATTGACCTACAGTCTAAAATTGTTAATCTAGCTGTTCTTATTAGAATACAGAACACTTTGGACATGGTTTTATATGTCTTAATAGGTGAATGTGAAATGGCAGCAAAATTATGTTATGGAAACAGCCATGAAGAAAATGATACTTTTGTTTAAACATTCCTTTGTGAAATATCAGGCTCAATACAGAAGTCCTGGTGTGGAGTTCAATATAAGCACTAGTATATTGCAATTACAAGATGACCTTGTATGACATTACTGCTACAAGTCTCCAGCAAGAAGGGAAAAAAGAAGCCTGTTAAAGTCAATGCTTAAAATCAAAGAATTTCTGTGTTAATTTCTTACCAGTTGCTTGTTATAAGATATTTTATGCATTGTCAGAATTGGTCACTAGAAACCAAATCTTCACAATTTGCAGCAGGTTCTATATGTGAAGGGACAGGCACAAGTTAGATTAAATCACCTCAATTTTGCATGCAGAAACTTTCTTGCTGTTGTCAAGAGATTAGACAGAAAGAAACCAGCTTGATTCTAAGATTCCAAGCAAGTATATCCTGAAATGAGGGAACATGAAAACTATTGAAAGGTCAAAAGAAGATTAACAGTGTTTTCTGATGCATACGTAAGACATTTTAATAAAAATATATACATATGTATGTATGTGTGTGTATATATATATATATATATATATATATAAATCCCAAACTCTAGTGCAGGTACCAGGAAAGTTTAACTTTCTAGTTTTGAGCTTATCTCCATTAGCTGCAGCTCCATGCTGAAGAGGAGGCAGCAATAATCAATGAGATTCAACTCTCAAGCTCTGGACATGATGCCAACATAGCCCTCAGTTGGGCAAAATTTGGATGTCCTTGATTTAAGCTTTCTAAGCCTCTACAGTTCCAGTTCAGGAGATTAATATAATTCCCACAGCTCATCCTTCTCAGAAGATATTTTTTGTTTGATACTCAGTATATTATTAATAGAACTGTACAAACCCCAGATGTCTTGGTTCTCACTGTTTCAGAGAAGGAAATACACTTCTATAAAATTCTCACCAAGCAGAACCAACCAATATGATGCCAACAACATATTCTCGCTAAATAACTAAACTTCTAAGTTCACTACCATTTCACAGGTAGTACATTTCTGGGTAAATATGGACAGAAAAGATGCAGCTTTCTCTCTGCTTCCATTTAGTATTGATATAAATAACTGAAGTAGCTTTCCTGTCTTTTAAGCTTTTCATACCAACATTCAAAACTGAGAGGGAATAAGTTAGTATTTTAATTCACATGGTAGCAATGTACAGTGACAGCCAGCAAAGTGAACGCTACTGGGCAACAGACAGGTGTTGTCCCTATATCAACAAGGTTGTTGGGCTCACAATCCACACTGCCACTGCTTGGTGGTCATTTGTGTTTCTAACCACAAACCCCAGAATTCAGAAAATCTGGCCCCTTTTACAACATCAAGTTCATATTAAAAAAAATAAAATAAAAAATCCTGCTTTTTAAAAAAAGCTTGAATAGTGCTTTTAATCAGCAGAAAATAATTGGGTAATAAATATCAAACCAGAGTTACAGCAATACATTGTTATAATACTCTTCATTCAGTATGCATATGGAAGGAAAAAAAAAAAAAAACAAGTGTAATGCTTTTTAAAATGTGTGTGTCATATAATTCTGGTTGAATATGAACTAGTTTTAATCAAGATTTCTAATTAATACATATGTGTTCATAGAACACTGCAAATAGCCTTCCAAGTATCAATTTGTAAAGACCACTGTAACTTCAAATATAGTGAAGCAAGAGGCTGTAGTGTTCAGCAAACAGCTTCTGATTTACAAAATAAGCGTGCCTTATACTGATCAATCTGAACTTTAAAAATATTTCCATCTCTGCTTATGACTGAGATAACAGAGTCACCCATTAAAAATTAATATACAAACACCAAGTCTAACTATCTGGGGAGATGCAGAGGCTGTAAATGCTGCTCCCTCATATTATTCTGGCTCAGGGCACATATAACTGAAAACAAACACCAGTCAGGGTTTTTTTTGACAAACCATGACAGGTAAATATCTTTCACATTTCCAGCTTCCTGGTTCATCATCATTTTCAGAAAAATTGTTTCTTCTGTACTACAAGTGCTTCATACTGTATGAAATGAAAAATGCTGTTTAAGTATATTATTGAACAGCTTTGAAAGCACTTTCATGCTTTGTACCTAATAGTGTCAAAGGCTACGAACATCACAGAAAGTTTTGAGTAAAATTAACTAACATTTTGCTTCAGTACCTTTAAACAACCCACTGGAAATCTTCCTGACAAGCGTTCTTCTCTCAGTCACCTGTCACTCCTTGTTCTAGCAAATGGAATAAGTAGAATACAAAAAAAAAAAAGAAAAAAAAAAGATCACTAACAACCTAATACCTGCTGATTTTGCAACTATAGCAGTTACTAAACCTACAAGCAGATGCATTGCCTTCACCAGGTGTTTTTTTTGTTTGCCACGTCTCTATCAGTCATTGGGAAATCTCATAATTTTGTTTGTTTTCTCTTTCTTAAACTGTCTTATTCCAGGTATACTTTTTGCTTTGCAGACTTCAGATTAAAAATTACTTCTCTGTGAAAACAGAAACTTTAAATTTCCATCATAACAGAGGAAAGCCTCTAGTCTGGTGTTTGTGCCTATTTTTAGTTTTCTATGGTTTTGGCAGTCTCTCAACTCGTTCATGTATCTGATAAAATCTCCATTTCTTTGGGTGATTGATGATCTCAAGAGACTACTTCTGGGTTTTTAAAAAGCAGCTCAATCTCCTGCTATTTTTAAGAGGCCAAAAACGTAGCACAGATATTTCATACTGACAGGGACATTCCTCCTCCTCTCCCCATGGAGAAGGTGCTCAGAAGACATTGCTGGTCAGCAAAAAGAATGTTGAGGCAACAGCCAGCAGCAGAAACAGCATGTCAAACCCTGAAGTCGAATGGGGCTTGGAAGCCATCTATAGCAAATAGAGAGTAAATATGGATCAATCTCCTGTTTCTTAGTGTATCTGATGAAAGATGGAGAAAGACACTTTACTTGTTCTCTCTTTTCTGAGGAGACGCAACATTTTTTAAAAGAATATTTAAAACTGAGGAATTATGGAAGGAAAAAAGAAGAGGACAAGGAAGCTTGGTTATAGGTTAGTTAAGTGATGCATATACAAATCCATGCATTCACTAGTGTTCCATCTTTACAGAGTTAACTAGATGGACAGGCACAGGAAGCAATTTTGTTGTCAAGGTTTCAGCCATTTCAATGATCTTTCTGAGCGTTAACTGAGAATTCAGTCTCCAGACTTAATAGATTATTCCTTTGCACAGTAATTAGGTATTTTAATTACTTTATCTATTCTAAGTTCTTATAATTGTTCTCTTGCAGCACCTTGTTGCTCAAAGTTGCAAAATTATGGCAGGAAAAAAGCATATGGGAAATAGCTTTAATCTTACTTAATCAAAATCTTATTATGTGCTATCCTTCATTCTAAACAAATCTGTGGCGATACTTCTATTCTATACTTGACCTTTGTTGAGTCTCATGAGCTGTCCCAAGCTTGATCAGCTTCCCAGTATCTACCCTTGATTCCCACATACAGAATAGTCCAGTTTGAGCTCAGAGCATCAAATTTAAAGCCCATATTTTTATCATCTGCTCTATAGTCAACTAACTGATGGCTGTTTGGGAATATTTTAACACTTTTCTTTCAGAATTTAGCTATTTAAACAAAAATGTGTTGCTATCATAAGCATAAATATTTATAGGAAGATGCTTGTAGATCTTCAGATAGTCATCTTTATTAAAAACCAAACCAAACCCAAAAAATAGCCCACAAACCTCCCCCCCTCCCCCCCAAAAAAAACCCAAACCTTGCAAACAATTAAGAGAAAAATATATTCATGAACAGAATGTATGATTCAAAACACAATTAATTTGGAACTTTTTTTTAAGGAAAAGTTACTAATAACATCCTAATAGTTTTTTTTAAAATTCCTTTAATATATTTTTTCAATTAACCTATCATCTTGCAAAACATAGATCTTTTCCTTTCAAAGTCAAAGAAGCTTTGTCATCAACTGAAGTATATCAATTGGAATCAATAAGTATGAACAAAAGAAGTGTTAAGATCAACCTCAAATTTTGACCTTCAGCTTTTGTTAACAACCTAACCCAACCTTTATGTTTCATTTTTACTTTGTTCAGCATACCATTTACCACAGTTCAGTGCAGAATTTAACATCAAAATGCAGAGCCCCAGTACTAACTAGAAAGTTAATTGTAACGTGCTGCTATTGGAGATCGGTCTGACTGGTTGTGAAGTATCCTCATCCACCAACTCAGACTCTGTTATGAAAGCCATCTCCCTCACCCCACAACCCAAAAAGTGGTTGGTGCGAGATCCTTCTCCCTTTAAAGGTTTAAATACCTTTTTTGCCTTATTTTACTCTCCTGATTTTCAAGAAGTGCTAACAAATATCAACATGTTTTTATTATTGCTTTAAGATTCTCTGTTCTCTTTCTATTTGTTGCAAACAATGTCAACTAACTCCACAAACTGCTTTAGGAGACAACTTTTTTAAAGAAGCTGGACAAGTTGCACTGAATTTTATTAATCCATGAGGGGTTTGAGTACCTTATTGCTTGTTAAAACAAATCACACAAACATACAGAATCCTGCTGCTGTTCCTTATCATATATGTTACCAGGATATTACTATTTTTACAATAACATATCAATATCATCATGTATATTTGCTTTTAAAATAATGTATGTTTAAAAATTTGAAACATTTCTATAATTTTGATGGGGAGAACACTTTTGCCTTATGCATTCATACGATATATGCTATTTAGTTTTGATATATTTTGTTGTAATTTTGCTGCTGCTTTAAAGAAACCATTATTTAGCAGGAAATTTTGCTGCTGCTTTAAAGAAAGCATTACTTAGCAGGACCTTAATTACACACACTTTTAACCTTGCAATCAGAAGGGTCAATTAATTTTACCCTACAGCTTATAGGAATCGTGCTTGCTAAATAAATGAAGAAAAAAAAAAAGTCACTGAGCTGGTTTGAAAAGGGAAATAACAGTATAGCCTCATAGGGCCAATAAAATTAAAGCTAATCCTTCTGGGAATCCAAATGGCAATAAAGTGAAAGTGAGTACAGATTAACACATTGTAAATCCACTTACTACCCAGCAATGTTTACACAAGGATTTGCCATTGCCTGTTACCATTTGATCAGCATTTAATTGCACAGTTTGTCAAGATTTTACTGAAGAGGACACTTCTATTTCCTACAAATATAATTCAATTCTGTAAGGACTCTAAACATATTTTAATCCAGGGCAAGAATATGTATTGACACTCTATGGGTGACAGGAAATGGGTGGGTTTCTAGGGTTTAATACTGATGACTTAGTAGAATATGAACACAATACTGAAATATCTAAGGAAATGCTTCAAGTGCAAATAATCCTGTGTGTTAATATTCCTGAATTTGAAATGTGGAGGAGTGCACTTTTCTTGTGCACTTTCAAAAACCTATTTGCTTGAGTCCAAAACAGCTTTTTCCTTACTGCTCACTTATAATACAAACTGCACTCACATAGAGGCCAACAGCCAGCAAAAACATATTTCCATTTTAACGCCTTTAGATGATCAAAGCATCAGCTTAATATAATCAGCTCAAATCCATTTACCAGTGAGCCTACCACTGTGCCCAGGGACTGTTTTCCTTTCCAGCCCTATCTATTCTGGAACAGGTGCTATAATAGTAAATTAATTAGTCTGTGGAGATGCACCTTGTTCTCCATCTCCACAGGCCTCTTGTGGGTCAGAGCCTTGAGGAAAATACCATCTGGGCAGAGTTTTCCCCAGAGAAACAATCAAAGCCTACAGATTGCAGACTACAGAGGAGGGTTCATATGACAATTAACCTTATTAGTCTTTTTTTTTTTTTTTTCTTTTAAATGGTTGATAGTGTGTCAACATGTTGGCTCTATAAATAATCTGCTTCTTAAAATCATCAGTGCAACTAATTCAATGAAATTACTTCCACCTAAAAATCTTCTAAATACAGATCTCATTGCATGGAAAAACATAAGAGTAAATAAATATTGAACAATAACTTATGTACCAAGAAAGGGATCTCACAACAGTTCTAGAATACTTAAAACTTTAACATGCTTGAAAAACTGACAATTTGTACTGTGTAAATTTTTACACAAACCCAGAGGGATTTGTGTTACTGATCATTTCAGTTCCTTTTTTCCCCACCATGGTTTTGCCAAACTTCCAATTATCAACAGAATCGGAACTAAATTCTACACGTTTCACAAGGGATATCAACTTCTGTCTTGATAAATGTGGTGGGTGTGTAAGGTTTAACTTCAGGCCCTAAAAAAAAATTCTAGGACTGAATTTTCATTTTGTGGATTTCTGGTTTTTCCTTTTTTTTCTTTTTTCTTTTTAATTCCCCCCGCCCCCCCCCCCCGGATCAACATTGCAAACCAAATGAGAATCTAGAAATCTCAAATGCAACGTGATAGGAAAGAAAAATCTCTCTATGATAAAATTCTTTGTATATTTTCACTGTAAGTTTGGCAAAGAACAGACATTAAGATGCCAAATCAGAAAGAGCATCAAGAAGCTTAACATCTCAGACAATTTTAAAAAAATACAAAGTACATGTGAATTTTTAAATATAAGCTAACAAAAATAATTTTCCTGATGCATGACTTCAGTGAATAACTTCTTCAAACATTTAATTTGGGTAAAATATACTAACTTTGGATCATAACAAGAAATAAAGCCAAGTGCTTAGTTCCTGAAATACTTGGATGACTTCTGACTCTCTGCTTGTAGATTACTTGAATTTTTCTCATATTTATTTCTTATTCAATTTACAGAATTATTTTTATAGAGAGACTTTTATTTACTGTTTGTTCTGTTTAATATTTGACAAAATATGCTATTTTGATGGAGTACATAGGTCAGGCAGCTTGTTCATGTTCACTCCGCACAGAGGATTTCAGCATGAATATCTAATGCATTTCCACCTAGAGATCTACTTTCTGAGATGTTTATTTGGTAAATTTAAATTCCCTATTTTTTTTTTTTCAAGGAATTATGTATGGAAAATTTATCTGTTAACATGAAAAGTATAGAAAAAAGTGAAAGCAGACATTCATTGAAACCTAATTCAAGTATTCTCTAATCTGCAATAAAATCTATTAACAATTATATTTTAGTACACCAGACTATATATTAACTATCCAGAAATACAAGCAAAAAATCAAAAAACCAGTTCATTCTTCACAGCAAAAAGATGACTTTGAATGATTAGCCAAATTTTAGAATACCAGTTACTACCAGCATTCTTTCAAGTACTCTCAACTGTCTAGATGTGTAATAATAGTTGCTTGATAGACCATGCATGTATTTGCTCTTTTCATTGTATGTATTCCCTTAACAAAATTTTTGAAAAAGTATTAAAATATTTATCCTTCATTCTGAGTAATTCTGAACTTTTCCTATTTTTCCTGTGGGACAGGGGGCAGTTTAAGTAGAATATTGGTAGAGTGCTAATGTGGACAGTGGAAAACCACATATATTTATCTTTAACATAACTACAGGAATACAATCATAATTAAATAAGTGTTAGTATTATATACCATCATTGAAGAAGTGTCATTCACAACTGCTGGAAATCACTTTGTACATTACTGGGATGAAGGGGTGGCCAAGGCAGGGCAGAAGATTAACAGAAGAGATATACAGAAGCTCAATGAAGCAGCCATAGAAGATGAAATACAATGTGTGTACTCAGTGAAGCAGCTGAAAAAACAAGCTACAAGGGACTGTATTCAATGAAGCAAGTGTAAAAGATGACATGCACTATAGGGACTAGCAAATGTCCTCAAGAACTTCCTCCAGTAAAACACAGTGTCTCCCTCCAAATACAAAACCAACAAAATAAATGACACTGAATTTCCTACTTGTCATTTATATTTTTCCCCAGATCAGCAGAAAAACACATGCTCAGAAAATAACAAGTCTTATTCTGACATACTTGATTGCAATATGCTGGAATGAGAACTTACACACCACAAGTGGTGTTTAGCACATAAGTATCACAGAATTCAGGTAATACAATGCAAAGTTCATCTACTTTCTTCCTAGCTGTCACCACTTCCCCTATCCTCTGTCTCTAAGCAGATAAAAGACTTGCTAAATACACCCCATGATAAGATTTTTCAGATTAACACTTTTCAAGAAAACAGGAAAGAACAAACAGCAGTGTTTGTTAGATCTACACTATGGTCATGCTAATGAACAGAACTGGTAAGTCTTTGAGGTTTGAACCCAAAGGGAATCCAAAAGTAACTAGAGTGGGACCAAGGATAAAATTTTATTTATTTACAATATCCCCATTTATGCATTTTCGTGTACTGTATTCTGGATTATACTATACTGCTCAGAGATGCTGATATTTCTTTTAAGATTCAAAGTAACTATAAAGGCATCTTGGCACCCAATGGCCATTTGAAGCAACTCCAACTGTTAAGTTTCTCCTTCAAGTCATCACTATATGCATTGGGCTATTTAGTGATAGTTGGAATTTTCATCCTGAAACAGGAAACTCTGTCCACAGCTGTCATAAAGCTGTATATTAAAGAAAAATCTTGCAGGGTTTAAAGGAAAATGAAGCTAAAATAATTTTGAAATTCTCCACACAATATTTTCAAGAACTTAAAAGAGTAGCCATTTCAAATTTTGAATTTTGTCTAGGCTGGAGAACCTATGGATAGAACTGTTACATTCTCAGAATAAACAAATGAGAACAACTCTGTTTTCCAGTATTCAGATCCTATGAAAAAATGAGAAACTACTGCTTTTGGAAGACTTACCTATTATGACAACACAATCTCCAGTATTAGCTGCTTTTAAACTTATAGCCAGAAGTAGTGTTGGAAGAATTAACTTTAGAAGAAACTGCTAAAATGAATAGCAACAAGTTTCTAGAACTACAGAGTTCTCCCAGGCACTCTGAAGACATTCAAACACAAAATTACTGAGTTGTACCTTAGTTTTCAACTCGGAGCTCAACTAGCAGTAAAAAGGCAAATAATATTGGAATTACTAGCAAATGTGTTCAGAATATGAGAAAATATAATTTTGCTACCGCATAAATCTAATATGTATCCAGAGCTTGACCACCCTTCTCAGAAGATATTGCATAGAGAAAAGCAATGCAGATCAACATACATATAAAGTTCTGTCTGGAACATCTTGGTCTCTCTGAGACTGGCTAATAGTTCCATCCTTCCTGAGATTCATGATCATACCACTGTTTCTCTCTACACAAAAGAGCAAAGTTGACTTTAATAAAAATAGCAGGTAATAGTTTTTAAACACACAAAGGACATACGTTATCAATCTAATTAAATTACATAAGTAATCACCACATATAAGTTCTGATTTTCAAAAGGAAAAAGTGATTGAATGCATCCATGGAGGAAAGGTCCTACTATTTCAAACACAAGAGTCTGGATACAGTGCTTGAGCCCTGTGTCACTCAGAGGAGAACATCATGGAAAGAGTCATATATATCTTAGCTACTTGCTACATTCTCTTCCTGTATGCTACCAAGTGCCAATGGGAACATGATCCTGGGCTATACAGAGCTCTGGTCTGACCCCATCACATTAAGAGATACGTTACATTTGTACAGAGGGTTAAACTCGGCTGTCTGCCTCTCCTCTCCACACTCTTCTCTCTTTCAGCTGTTGAGCTGTGTTTGTAACCCCTTCTTAAATATGTTTTCATAGAGGCACCACCAACATCCCTGATATGCAGTGGGCCCATTTTGGAGCTTGCTCTATCTCACATAAGGTTAGCTCCTAGCCCATTTTCACAGGGGCTGCATTCCCCCACCCAACCTTGCTGCATAACTAAGCGCGATATTTTCCTCTAATACTACAAAGATGATGAGAAGAATACTTCTACAGATGTCAGGGGATGACTTGTGCATTAAGAGGAGGGAGGTATTCACAAAGGCCTGATGAGGCTGATCTCCCTAACTCATGCTGTGGGAAAAGGCAAAAGATGCACTCTTCCTGGAGGAACCTCGCTCCCTCTTCTCCCCACTGGCAATACAAGAAGCCAAGGGACATTAGTACCACTAGGCTAAACCTAACCCTTGTGAGTAACCTTGCATGCATGATTCCTTCTTATACTGTTCAGAATACTTTGAATGAAAGAAACATGTGAGTGCAAGGTTTAGGGTGATATGCAAAATAATGTTCTGTGCCCTTAACACTCAGGGCGAAATATTAGCTCTTTCTTAATATGATGTTAAAACTATCAGCATTTCCTGTGCAAAGCAGTTAAATGACTCAGTATTTGTTAAAAATGAGACAATTTTCCCAAAGCCATAAAATTCTAAACTCAGAGATTCAACACAATTACCAAAAAGCCAGAATGTATATTTCAATCACTCTATTAATTTAAAAGAAGTATAACCATGTTCCCCATATCTCTGCAGTGAATGATAATTAATTTTTTATTAAATGTACACTTCCATGATGAGGAAAATATTTGTATTATAACTAAAAATAGAGGTCTGAACCACTGACAGAAAGTGGGAAAGTTTCTGTGTGTTATTCCTCCATTCCATACACCTGTTTCTTTAATTTCACACATATTTTGCATTTTGTCTAGGGAGCACTAGTGTATTTGGTGATGAGATGAAGGCAGCCTAATGCAGGCTTGGCAAGAACTCCCTGTCACCAATCCTCCTGGGTCCAGAGATCAGCATTCTTAAAATATGAGGATTTGATAGAGTTAACGCCATCTCCTTGAGCAGATGGTTTGGAACATTCTGTCAAGGCTGCCACCGATTACTGCAAACAGACTCTCGTTACACTGATAGCCCCTCTGGGACCCCAGCAAAACACTGGCTAACCTCTGCTCTGAGGTGTTGGGGCAATGCTGAAACAGTGAGGATACAGATGCCTCTCCCATACAAAGCCACAAGTATCTCTGTTACTGCTACTACACAACCAACAGTTCCTCAGAATGCAGTAATGGTTTCAGTTTGTAACATTTTATGCTGCTCATTGTAGCCTTGCAAATAGAAACCATTAAATATCTTTTCCCTTTTTTCAAAAGGTCTTGAACTGTCACACCTCAGGCCTCCAAGTCATTCCCTCATCTAGGCTCTCCTGCATACCTATTCGGTACCAAAACACTCTCTGTGTTCACAGACTATTTTGAATATATGAAATATGAGCTTATGTGTTACATATTCATTAACATTTTCTGCACTTCCTGAATGAGTCAGACTGGAATCCCAGTTGATACCACAGCAAAAAAGCTTCTATAAGCTTGCTCCAGTTTCTTATTTAAGTATTACATTATACATTAGCTTTGTATTACTCCAAACACTTATTTAGCTCAACACCAATAAAACCCACCTGGCCTTAATGGATTTATTCCTGTATGTTTTTTTCAGCATGGCAAGTCAGATGTCAATTTTCTACTTTTCTTCTAGAAGTTTGGAGCACCAAAGTTATCAAAGCTATGATTTTGTCCTGAATTTGGTGTCTAACACTACAATACATACTAGTAACAGGACCTCCCCCCCCCCCACC
>NDXB01018205.1:174114-199012 GCA_002631895.1 Agapornis roseicollis
TTTTTTTTTTTTTTTAACACCATCAATTAGCACTTCTAAAAAAAAAAAAAATGTGTTCATTTGTCCTGGTTCAAGTTCATATTCTTAATTGCAAACATTTGGACTGGAGACCCTCTTTCCCTACCCAGCTATACAGATTTGACACAAAGTACACCAAATCAATAGAAAGACTCCTATAGTATCTCACTAACCACAATCTGTAATATATAAAACTACTTATCAGTGACAATGTCTTTAAAACAGATACTGTTTACAACAGTATTTCAAATAATTCTTTTCATTAATTTTCCTCCACCAAAATCACATTCAACTTTTAGCCAGAATAAAATTACTGCAGTTTTCTGGATGAAGAGAAATGTCAAAATTCAAACAACCCTATATTTTTTCCAGGGACTTGATGCATCAAGAGTTTATATTTGAGACATTTTTATTAGAGGAACTGTCCAGGAGGTTACAGGACTGTTGGTGTCATAGCTTGGGAAAATGAGCTTTCACCATCTGAGCAGGGTGGGTGACAAGTTACACAGCAACACCTGCTGGCAAATCCACAAAGGAGAACACGTCAGCAACCCTTGCAGGAGCTGCATTTTGCAGGAAAAGCAATAATATCACAATCGCCATGGGCCCGATCCTGCAAAGCCTCACCTTACTGCCTGCCTCCTTCCTGCTCAATAACATGCTTGGATTGTGTAAGAAGATTAAAATAAGAAATAGAAACAAAGAGAAAAGGGGGCTTAAAAGAAGAAAGATAAACAGGAGTAGACAGAAATATAAGCAGGGGTGCACTGTTAAGACTCTTGACAAATTTACTACTAAATACTTGCAAGATCGGACCTCATGGTTTTAATTTGTAATAACAGAAAGCAATTTCAGTCATGTGGGCAATAGCTTTCATTAGAAATTTGTTATGGCTCCGTCCCTATCACATCCTCTTTCTATGATGCTCAGAATACCTGTGCTATTAAGTTTTCTTTCATTTCCTTGGATTTCTTTTTAAAATAAGAAAAAACTAACAAAGTAAAATTTGTTGACAGAACCCCCAGTCAGCACAGTGGGTGTTCTACCTATGGGCTGTCACATTCTCCATGTTCATTTCTGGAGGTGCTAAATACATGCTGACAACAACATATGTGACCAGGCTTAAATGTGTGGGCTTTTTTATTTAATTATTTTTTACCTTGTAATTAAAGTTTGCTCATAACTTGGTGGAAAAACAAAACCACAAAAACCCCCCCAAACTAAAACCAAACAGGTGAAAGCCGATTCTGCCCAGTGTATTTAACATTCATTTGCATTCTCATTCTCATGATTTGGATATTTCCCTAATGATGCACGGGAAAGAAATGCAGGGGTAGAGGAGGGGAAAAGAAATGATCCAGTCTTCCAGACAGTAGTTAAAAAATATATCAAATTTTAAAGATTACAGCTTGCAGAATAAGCACTGGTCCTTTCTAGAATCAACTGTTTCCCCCTGCATCTCCCCACTTGCATTTGAGCTTTTTGTTTTTTTCCAGGCTCTTATTTTAATTTCTTTAGTCCTGCCAAGCATATTACATGTGGTCTGCAAATGAGCATTTCCTATACACACTGTTCTACAATAGGAGCCACCTATTCATCTGTATAAAAGTTGGACTTACCCTATTAATTATAGTGTTATTCTTTTTGCTTGTTTAATATATCGCACTATTAGTCATTGAAGCCTATATACTGTTCTTCAGGGCAGCAAAATGTTAACAATCGACACATATAACATGAACCAGGGGAAAGTGGTATATTTCAGTACAATTTCTCAAGTAATTTTTTTATGTAACAGTCCTGTACAATATATTCAAATATCTTTGGTCAACTGAAATAAAGTTAGATCATAAAACCAATTAGAAATCTCTCTAGGAAATAAATTTCATTACCTGCATATCAACAAATATATGATAAAGTATATTAAAAGCAAGTAATACTATTTCATGTGTGATCAAACTACTACACACTAAGCATATATAAAAAGAAAAAAACCCCAAACCTGCAGAAAACCATTTTTTCTCAGTCTGTTCCACAAATATGATGCAAATGATGGTTTTAGCTACACTATTTTAGTTATAAGCAAGTTTGAAACACTGAGATAAAAAAAAAAAGTATTTCCTTGTTTTCTCCGCAAAATTTCAGCTTTATGAGATAAGGCTTCCTTAATTAAGGATAAAAAAAAATCCCAAAACCAAAATATAAAAATCTGAAGAAAATGCAAATGAGTTGACAGCATTTAAGACAAATCAAACCCCTGTTACTTCCCTTCCCCATGGGTCTACTGGGCTGCATACCTGCATAGGCAGGCATTCACATGCTCTAGAAAGGGAAGTCGTATGTGTCCCCAAATCTGACAAAGAAATGAAGATATGGCAGGATTCATTTTGGCACAGTACTGCTGCAATATGCTGCAACTGATCTTCATCTTCAGAGGTGGTGGGAAAATATTATGCTGCTCAGTTCTGGGCATTTATATTTTAGCCAGTTAAAAAACAAACTTCAGTGCATATGCCAAATATTTGCCTTCGTTGAGAACTAAGCCAAAGAAAACTGACATGATAAAACAGCCCATCTGTGAATTGGCTCTGCTGCTCAGAGCAACAATTTTGGGACTGCTTCCTCAGTATTTTTCCTCAGACACAGAATGACAACCCTTAGAGATTTAAGTGTGGGTTCAGAAATTAAGTCAAGTCCATCCCAGAAAACAATACTAAAAACCTTTATGAAAGGATGTTACCTCATCCTCCTTTCTCCTCCCCATCAGGAAAAATAAAAAAAGAAAACCCACATCTTCTCAACAGTTAGCTTTAGACAACAGAAATATCTTCTCAGTCATAATACACACTAACCATAGCACAATAATGTTAAAAGTTTTTACTTTGCATCTAGTTTCCTTTTACACCATGGCTGTGTTTCTACAACTTAAAATAATCCAATGCTATGTATCACATGTAGAAAGTCAGACATTTTATTAGGCAGAATGATACCTACTAAAAAAATGCATGCTTAAAGAAATAGTATGCATCAGTCAGCCACCAAATGCACATGCTCCCCCGGTTAAACTCTATGCAGAGTTTTCTTAAGTATTAAATTCCACTCCAGCCCCTACACAGGGTTAAAATACAGATGCTGTGAATGGAATGTATAATCCTTAAGGCCCTAGAGCATTAAGACATATCTGCTCCTTAGGGTCCATCTCTTTCCATAATCAATTTCTTCCCTTGGAGAACATTAATTGTCTCTAATGATAGCTTTCCATCAATACATCCTTGATCTTAAAAGGCCTGTACAGCTTTTTCCTTTATTCAATCAAATCATCTCTACAATTGCCCTCCTTTAGTAAGATAATACCTTTTAAGCCTTGTATTTTAATATAAAAAAATAAGAGGTAGCAGCAAATTCTAATGGAAGTGCTAACATTTGAGAACCAGGATGATGGCTTCCATTATCCTAAATAATGTTTGAAGATTACGGAAAGCACTGTGTTTCAAAAGGTGGAAACTAATCCCCCACTTTCAAATTATTCCTTGTACAAATATCTGTTCTGACATTAGGAATTTTTGTGCCCCAGCTACAGTACTGTATACTTAAATATTTGAATATGAAAGATAATTTTCAGCTCTGGAGGGGAAAAAGCAAATAATTACTATTTATAAGCAGTAAATGCTGAATAATTTGAGAAATTGACAACCTTAAACACAGAAGCCCTTTATTTTTTCATTCTCCTGTACAGGGGTGGCTTAGCTGTTCACTCAAACCAATATAACTCCAACCAGAAGTTTCCAAAATTATTTAATTTCATGATGGGTCAAAAAACTCAATCTTCTAGTGACCCATTAATGTGTCTTGCTTTCCCCACCCCCTTCTCTTGTACATGCTTTTCAAAAGGCGTGAAAATTCAATTTTTTGCCATTCAACTGATATGTTTCCATTCAAATAGAGGATTTTTCTTGCACTTCTGTATCTAGATTGCCCAGCACCAATCTGTGTTTCCACCCATATTCTAACATGCTTTTGTGCAAAATGGCACTACTGTTTATAACGGCTCAAGGACATCGAATGAGACTTTAATGGTATAAAAAAACCTGAAATCTTTCAAATTCTTTGCTTGGTGTTTTTTATATCCAGCATGAGCATAACAGAATTTTGGTGATGCCTATTTAGTATCATTATCTAAGCAGGGCCATAGACAAGCTTTTCTGCATTTTACTAACTCTAATATTAGAGCTTTCCTCTTACTCAAAAATCGTTACACACACACATAAGAAAATAAATATTTAAACCCAGGAGATTTACAGTCAGGAAACTTATGAAAAAAGACAACAAATATGAACTGTGTGGATTTTCTTTTCATTCTGACACAGGAACATATATTACTCTCACTGACGTTCATTTTACTATTTGGTATTTTGCAAAATACTGATGGCAAAAGCAGTAGGAGAAAAAATAATACTAGGAATGTGAAAAAAAATAAGAAATATAGGCAGGTAGATAGAATCAGCCCAACAGCTATCAAACCTAAACAAAACAAAACAGGAGAAAAGAAAAAGGAGACCAGTTAACAACCTAGATAAGAGATGAAAATTGCAAGTGAGGCAGATCAAGTTTATTCAATGCCCTGATAAGCACCTATTTGGTCTTCCCCATAATGCTCTCTCAGTATTTATAAATTATCATTTAATTATGCTGGCAAGTGGTAATTGTCAAATAAAGCTCAGATAGGCATAAGCCCTCAGGCTGCACATGACAGAAAAATATCTGTTAAAGCTGGGCTGATTCACACGCTTAGGAAATCATTTCCTTTCTTCTTTTTATCCTTGCCAACAAATTATGTGAACTGGCACTTTGTGCTTTGTAGGCATTTTGAAGTCTATGCAGATTACAGGAAAGAAAAATTAGTTGTTTCAGTATCTACCATTCCTAAATTATTCTGCTGATTTAAGACACCATGTTCTGTTTCAACAAAAGAGTGCCAAAGATCAAGGAATCAGAGCTTTCCTCTGCTTAGAATTTATGCCCAGGGTCACTTCCAATTGGTAAATCAAGATTTGGGGAATTACTGAATACTGTGCATAATAGATTTGATACAGAGTAATAGTTAAAATATGACATTTATCCCATTAGAATAGAAACACTAAGCAATAGTTTTTAGAAGTCTCTTATTACTTAGATTCAATTACAGACCCATTAAACATTCTCTGATACGCACACACTCTGACGCAGACACCAGATTTGAAGGATTTCTTAGTTTACAGCATACATATCCAAATATCGACATGTATAGTCAAAATAAGTGGAAAAAAACTTAGTGCTAAATAACAATAAAATCAGAATCTTAAGAACTTTGACCTGGAGCATGCCTCTGACCAACAGAAACAGCAGATTTGCGGCATGTTGCTATAACATTTGCCAGTAATGCCATTGCTTGATTATTACTGCCAGAAAGCACCAACATTTCAGTTTTTCTCTGTTCAGTTATTGTAAGACAGGAACTCAGAGTGACAGACAACTAAAATTAGCATATTAAGTCTCTTCCCCTGCAACTGCAATACTGGATGCTATTTTACGTGTATACTTTTGTGCACAACAGATTTCTGCTGAAATATTTCTGAGGTACTTTGGCTTACCAGGAGCCCAAGACAAGTCTCAGACTCCCCTATCTTTGAACCTAAGCTTATGTGTATTTTTTTCTTTCCCTCATTTAGCAGAGTTATATATAATTTTTCTTGCATTTTTATGCATACACTATACAATTAACATATTTAAATATGATCTGTTCTTAGCTGATGTATATGAGGCTTCTACCCATGATATTAGTATACCTTGCATTATCTCAAACCAGTCTGAAGAAGTCACTGTGCCTTCTGAATCTTTCAGAGCAACTTGCTGATAAAAGAGCTTAGAATTTTTCAGAAAAATCTGTTTTCCTTTCAGGCTGCCAGTAACCCACAACTATTACCATAGACATAGACATAGCAACAGCAATAACACTATTTATTATGGCAAAAGGTAAAGGAGGAGCTGTTCAGGACAGTAATCTAACTTTAATGGAACAATTACACATTTTGTTTCTTCCAATTTACAAGTTTCATAACTTCAGTCAATGAGCAAAACTGCCTATAGACTGCCTCACACAGATACTTCTTATTCCTTCAGAACAGCTGTAAAATCAACAACAAACCCTTTCTCATTGCCAGAATGATCTACTGCCACTTCCCCTGGTCCCATGAAAAACATCATCTTCCTCAGGAGACTCACATGGAGAATTTGTGTCCCAGGCCCAAGGGGTTAGATAACACAGAGATTGGCCAAGCAGTGTAATTCACAGGTTATAGCAGATGTTCAAGTAGCACATAGCCAGAAAGTATTTACTGGCACTGTTGCAGCCAGAATGAGCTAGTGTCTAACATACAGCATCTGTAGCGGAGTAGATAATGATTCTCAAAAGAATAGCTTTTAGCCACATTGATCTATCATCAAAGCTACTACAAAGACAACTACATGTTCTTAAAAATACATACTCTATAGTTTTGAAGCTCCCTACCAACTTCCAAAATTAGATGCAGGAAGCTACTAGTCTTTCTATCAAAAACATGTTTTCACACATTGAAAAAGAAATTTAAAAAAACTCAAACAGGAACACTTTTTCATATATAGATCCTGCATTCAGAAATTCCAGACATTAATTCCTGCAGGGGAGCACTGCTTCCTGGTACTGGGCCTGTAGGTACAGTGAGTTAATACCAAATGAGAAACTTATACTCAAGAATTGTTGTAGGACAGTCTGGAGAACTTTTGCCTTGGTAGCTTTGCTCCTGATCTGCAGGATCCAGCTAGTATCTCGTCTGTAAAGTCATCAGATCTTGGACGTGACTGTGATTCTCTTTTTTTTTTTCCCCCTCACAAGACTAGAAAACATATAAATTACTTTGTTGAGCAGTGTTTGTTTCAATTTTCACTCATTTAGATCAGTTAAAGGGAAAAGAATGCAACTGCTTTTGTAACAACCAGCTGTAAGGAACTACTACACAATCGACCCTAACCCCCTCCCCCCCTGCAAACTATTTCATACTAACAGCTGTGGAAAAGTTATTGCAACAAGTCTTTTCTAACCTAAGTGATTCTCTGATTTGAAGACTGTAAGGAACTATACACCATACTGGGAGGTGAAGAGGATCTTCACACTTCAGCATTATTTTCATTCTCCTTTCACTAATTTGGGTTTTGCAGGTCTTTCCAGGTACATTGTAGAATTAGCAGATATTCCATAAGTAGGAGACAGGAATTATATTACCTTTAAAAAATATGCTGTTAATCTACGCATACTTTCTGACATCTTTAATCACAAAGCTGATTGAGGAAGATTCATCATCTTGCCAAATAAATAACAATAAATAGCAACACAGGGAACTCTGAAAGCTTCAGCTCTAGGGGAAATCTGCAAACCCACAATCTTTTCTATTAGCAAAGAGTAATAGCGTCGTTGCTATCATAATTCTTGTATTTATGAGTCTTTGTTTGTACAATAACATTTTGTTGCATTTACACAACATGTATTACTGTCTAAAGTTACTGCCATAACTTTATTTAGAGAGTAACAGTGTGAGGAACAGACTTTTGTACTGCATAAATTACTACTGTTCAAATTTGTGAATTGATATTACAATAGACTTCCAAGCTGGAGCAAGAAGTGCCTGACGGCACACTTCTTTCTACTGATCTAATCAGACTCTCCCTCCTCCTTCTCCTCTTTTTTATTGAGTAGTAACTTGTAGTCTTGCTGACTTTTCTATCAAGTTTGGTATGACTTGGCCATAAATGAAACTAGAATAAGGACTAGAATTCAAACATATGGTTTGACCTTCAGAATTCAAACTTGTGGTTTGAGCTTCAGAACGTCCCCACCCATGGTCATATCCTTTGCATTCAATGCAATAGATTTTAATTTTTAGTTTTTAATCTGCTTTTCAATATATTGGTTCAGTTTTCGTTTCAATTGTCCAAATAAATTAATAACATTAAGGTCATCTTAAAGATAGTTTAACACATCTCAGCAGTTTATCTATAAAACTCATGGGAAGATAATGAAAAGTCTTCCTGAAAAATCATATTAGACTGGGAAATGTGGATTGACCAGCTATAAAAGTAATACCTCAGTAACAGCCACACTCTCAAGGATTTTCTTTATGAAAGTATTTTGTCACATACATAAACAGTGATTGTTAGTTTAATACAACATGAGAACACATAGATTGTATGAAATTTAAAATTAAGTCAGACATGGTCTATATCATGACAGTGAGAGCAGAAATATTTCTCCTCCACCCTCTGCTGTCACCTGGATGAACTTTCTGGAGGGACTGGTTTGAAAATGTGAAGCCACATGCAGACATAGCATGAAACTGCAGAAATGAAAATATAACTTTTTCTTAGAAATTGCTTATTTGAAAACATTCAGGAGAAAGTTGTATCTCCTATTCACAGAATTGTATCTTACTTTTTAGGGGCACTTTAGGGAGAAAGATCTTGCTACAGAAATAAGCCTATATTTTTTAATCCTTATTGAAGATTAGGTTATTGAAAACTGAAGCTTAGCTAGCTTAAAATACAAAAAAATTAATTTACATTGATTAAATGTTATGTATGTGGAAAAGTGGCACTATCACTTAAGCTGGAAGTATATATTTCAATATTAGTTTCCCTTGAAATAGCAGATATTTTGACACACAGTACATTTCACCACCATGTCAGCATGTACACTCATAATTTACTTTCTTTGCTCATGGAGCATTTTCCTTTTTAATAAAGATTGTTTTTGTTTTTGCTTACAGACTGCCACTGCCCCACTATGCTAACACAAGCTCACTCACACCCACTCTCAAAAGACGTTCCCCAGAAATAAGAAACATGACTACTACTTGAAAACAGAGTATGACCTGTGCCTGGCACTTGCTGCCAAAAAGGCAGTGTAAGGTTGCAACCTGTCCAACTTTGCTAAGTATGGAAATCAATTTGGGCTTATTTATTTTCCACCAATCTTCACAAAACTTTTATTAACACATGCATTTGATATTGCTATATTTCTTTCAAATCTGGTTGAGTTTAGCCAACAAGTGTCAGTGGTACTGGGAAGAATACAGACATGGTAAGAGTCAGCATCACTGCACCACAGTAAACCAAGCTACAGATTCCTAAGAGCTTCACATCAAGAGCTCTGGAATCAACTTTTTGCTTTATTATTTATACCATGAAGATTACTTATTTGAATTTACAACCTGTTGAGAGACCCCAAGAAAAAAAAAATGCTGTGAAAGTGCTAAGCATGATTATTTTGCTGTTCTTCAAAATAGAGCATACATAAACAAGTCAGACAGCAAAAAATCCTTTATGAGCACCAAGGTAAAACTCCCAGCCCCCTGTGCAGAATTATATCCTGCAGTGAGGTCATCTGGACAACTACAACTTTTTCCTCTTGTAAGGACAGGGACCATTCAGGACAGGCAGCAGGCTGGGGGCTAGGGACCTTGAGGATGTTCATAGCACACACTGGGTGTTTTTTACTGTTTCAAGAGATCTAAAATGCGCTAATACTAACCAAGCACATGTATCTCCTTCTAAAAAGCACTTGTTGCCTAGTTCACATTCTCTGGAAGGTGTTAATATGTGATGACAAAATTAAAGCTCTGCTTTAATTTTAGAACTTAGAAATTCTGATTGTCATGCATAGGGTGCGGCCAAGAGAAGCTTACGCAAGTCTTCATGTATTGTTAGTATAGCTCAGCACAGCCAACAGGACTACATGATGATGGAAAAGGATCTGCAGCAAAGCTGCAAGAGAGCCTCAGAGGAAGGTCCTGTTCTCTCAGAGGAAAACTCAAGAGAGATGTGCACTAGGTGAGGCTGTTTGGGACTTAAATACCCTTGTGAGGTTAAAGGATGTTTTCACTTTTCATCTTTGAAAGGAAGTTGCACACTGTGTCCTTCAAGCTAGTATCTCCTCTTAGTGATAACCATGAGCAGCAGGGGAAAAAAACCAAACCAACAAACCAAACTAAGGCAACCCAAACTCCAAATAGATTTTGGAATTTTGTTATGTGAAAGTATTTAAAAATTAAATTTAAAGAATATTTTTTGGACTTGATGAAACTTTTCTCTACCTCACTCCCCCCATATGTTTCTTCCCTTTCACTCTCCGTGTATTTTTCACATAAAGTAGCTTGGTTTATCTTTTTATATTCTTCAGAAAGATATTAACAGTAACTTAAATTATGAAAACACACAAATGTGGTTAGGAAACTGTTGCAATTTGTGAAGATTCCTTGGGGAAAAATTTTTAAAAATGGGAAAGTACTTGAAAGATAATACAAAGCAACTTCATAATTGTACCAAAATCTAATAGTGTCTTCAGGTATTTTCCAACATACACTTGAATTTTTTTTCAAGATCCCTTCCCCCCTCCCCCCTCATTAGTTATACAGTAACACCTAAGTGGAAAACAAAATATTATAAGTAATTTTTAAACTACTGGTTTTGTGCAATTTTTGTATGAAGCTTAGCATGCCTGATAAATTATAGTGCTCATTCTGCATATACTGCTTTTAACATTTCATTAGGAAACTACTTTGCTGCCAATAGAGCAGCATAGAAGAAGTTGTCAAATTTCTAATGCAGCTTTTCCATTTTAAGACACACAAAACTGATATTTTCTCAAATTCCTACATTATTATATAACAGGATGTTTATTAGTGTTCTTCAAATGCATTCTGTGCTGAACTCTGTCTTCAATTAAATATTCAGAAGAAACTGGTAAGACCATCTAGTCAGACCTCTTTTATAGTCTGGGCCACAGAATTTCAGTTATTCCTGTACTGAGCCAAATGATGTTTGTGACTGCCTCCTCTCTTCTCTCTGGAGAGAGTGTATTTTCTTTTCTTTTCCATTAATATCCTGATTAATATATCTTCTTTTTCACTCAAGTCTGGTTTTCATTGTGACGTATCATTTTGCTTCAGTAAGTAAATATATAAAATGTATATCCAAAGTCAGGTTTGAAAGCCACGTAACAACTGACCTATTACAAACAATGGGACTTCTATAGTGGATAGCTTTGCCAGGATTAGTGTGTTTCGATGAGATAATCAACTATGCATTTTGTGACCAGCTCATTCACATCCTGGCAAAATGATCTTGCTGCGCGGCAGACTGTATGCTTCACTACCAGGAAATGGACAATGACAGATAGTCTGCATTTCCATTTACACATATCCTTAATTGTTGTCACTGAAAAAGACGTGCCAGATACTGACACAACAGATCATTCAAAATAAGTTATGTATTCATGTTAAGCGTTATTTATCTAGACTGCAAAGCAAAACAAATATTGCTCTTTCTCTACCCCCCTCCTAATTAGCTGATTGTTTCAAATGCTTTTTGTTAGGGATTCAGCAATTTATGTTCTTTAAGCTTGTCATAAAGATAACACTTATTATAAACTATGCTAAGAATACAGCCCTAATTCAGATTCCTTTCTTTTCTGGCTACACCATAATGAAGATGTTTGCAGGATTCATTTATTTGATTCTGTCCAGGGAACCTCATAAAATGTATTTAAAAATAAACACAATAAAACACCCATGCTCTAAACATCACTGGCATTCTGTTTGTGTGTGACATCCTAATAGCAGTGATATGGAGCCCTGTTAAAATTTGGTAAAAGAAAAAAAGCTGCATTAGCTGATAGGAAATTGGAAAAGAATAGTCTAGCTAATGCTATTTAAGAAAAGCTGCAAATATTCTGCTATAAACCTACCTCATTAAGGCAGCTTTCAAAAGGTAAACAAAAGAACCCCCCAAATCCCTAAAGATTAGAGATAATAAAAGGAAATTCTTCAAAACAATTGCATAATAGGAGAGATGTCTAACACTGGAAACCCTCTGAATAAAATGAATTTAGAATATACTGACTGTTACTATATATATGCATTTATTTATTTATTTTAATTCTGGTCTTTCATTTTCTAAGCCAAGACCATTCATCTTGACCACATCATGAAGTCAGAAAGGGTTTCCTCAGTGAGGCAGAAGAGTTGGTCTGGATCCCCACATAACAACACTCTCATCCTCCATTCTGACCCCCTCAAACTTCTCAGTGACCACCGCTTCATCCAAACAGGCAATTAAAAGCTTTACTGAGGATACTAAATTAGAAATATTTCACCACCCTGAAGACAGATCAAACATGGTTGCATATAATGCACAGAACATGACACAAAAACATGACGTACAGAAGAGACCTGCTCTGTATAATCAAAGTCAATTAAAAAAAACCCAAACCCACCACACCTGATTGCTTTTAAAAATATAATCTAGTTTCAAAATATAGTTGTCACAGTTCTGATTTTATACTGTATTTCTTGGGTAAAATCGCTTTTCATGACAATCAGTGAAACAGCCTATTTCCACAATTTCTTACAGCCCAGCAGGCAGGCCTACCTCTTCAGCCTTGTTAATTATGAATCTTTTCTATGATGCTAAGAGATTATTCAACTTTGAATGAGCATCCAAAATTATTTAGCAACACCTTGTTCAATATGACAGTTTTGTGATTTTATATATGAAATAATTAATTTGCTTAAAAATGTGTAAACAATAAAAGAACCTTCATGTGTAGTATCAGCTCTTTTCCAACATAAGCAATAGTATAGGCAAGTCTTTCATTTCTTTGTGGATGGTTTATTTTTTTGACAGTTCAGCTAATATCAGCTTAACTCAATCTCCACTAAGTCAGTACACACAGGTACTATGGCTGTGAAAACAGATGGCAATACAACTGAATTTTGCATTTAGGCAATATAAACAGTCAGCGTCAGTCTATAGCAGCTTCCATGGCCAAATAAGTAAATCAGATTTAATCTTTAGAAAGTGAAAACAGAATGCAACTTAATTTTGATTTGTTTTGTCCCACTGTGCTTTTAGTTTGACTGTAAAATCATAGAATCATACAATAGCTAGGGCTAGAAGGGACCTTAAGATCATCTAGTTCCAATCCCCCGGCCATGGACAGGGACACCTCACACTAAACCATGGCATCCAAGGCTCTGTCCAACCTGGCCTTTATTCTTTCACCATGGCAAATGGCTTGACTTCGGAAACATGAAGTATGCACCTCATTCTTCAACCTTTTGAAAACCAGATTTCTTACAAAAGGATTCAGACATTTAACTTCACACATGTACATTCTTGTTAATGCATCAGTCAACTCAAAAACCAACAGCTTCCATAATGGACTGTTACACTGGCTAATCCAGTTTCTGTTTTATCGACATGAAGCTGATTGCGGCCTGTTCCAAATTGCCTGGAAAACAGATAACCCGCTTAGTAAGCATTTCTGCAGAATGAAAATTCTGCACCTTTAAGTTCTTTGAGAAATTAATAATAAGAATAGCATTAATATACAAGGCTCATAGCTATATAGATGCATTTTCCTCTCCTGCCACTTAGCAGTCCTATTTCAATGAAAGATGTGGGAATTAAACCCTCTCTAAAATCAAGCCATTAACCCTTGCCTCAGTTTACTCAGTTGTAGTGCCTTTCTAGTAAAATATAGAAATATTTTACAACAAAAATGCACTGAAGGACTCCTTGTTTTTTTTTTTTCTACTGTTTTATTTTAATGTTATGGAAAAAGCTTTTGTACAGTGCCTAAATGTAATCTAGAAACAGGTAAAGGACTTCCTAAATTGGTCTAGACAAACTTATTGCTTGCAGCACATTGACCCTTTTCAAGTGGCTTCAAATTCCTGTGCCATTTCAGGAGTAACCTAGGGAAGAATGATTAATTGATTGAACATAGACCCAAGACACACTTATGTCACTCAATATTCGATCCCAGGTGCACACTGGACAGTTCAGATGAAGTATCTTTAGACTGCTAAGGACAGGCCAATTTATTTTTACTCATTAATGCAATTAGGTATTTTCCAATGTCACAAATACTATTAAATAAGTTAATGACACTGTAATTCTATGGGAATTGCCTGTTACCCGTTTACTGATCTGCATAAAGATCATTAGGACATGCTAGCAGAGGGTGGAGGTCAATGGACAGATTTGCATTTACTCACCTTTGTAGAGCAAATACATCAAAAATTTGCTACACATAGAAAACTTCACTATAGTGAAAAGGGTTTTCCTCTTATGTCTGGTTTCCATTGCACCCAAGCCAGAAAAATAAACCAATAATGCTTTGCTCCCTTCCAGCACAGCCTCTCTTGATCCACTGAGGCAAACCAGACTGCAGGACACAACCACTACACATCCCTTTTTTGTAATAGGTTGCCACAAAAGCCAATTAAGCACATTATTACAGGCCCAATATTCCATTTAGCAGACAGCTGCATATTGTTTACAATATAGTTATGATATTAATATAATTACATATTCTATATCTAATAGGCGTTTTAGTACATATAATAACATAATACTGCAACAAAAGACACAGTGGAGTAGAAGTCCTGAAAGTATGCACAGCTATTTCTTAATTTATTTTCCTAGCCTGATTTTCTCATTGCTCTAGCTACCTCTATTATGTTGAGGTAAAAGACAACACTCACCCAGGCAAGGTCTCAAGAGTCCTTTATGTGAAATAGCACACCACAACCTGAATCACAACTGGCGAACTGGATGCAATCCTCCATCAGAACCAGACAACTCTCCACCGGCTGAAGGGCAGAAAGCACCAGAAAGGTGCAAGCCTCCAGACTCCTCAAACATGAGCATGCTATCTCTGCAACACTCTCAGGCTGACTACATTGGAAATAACTCCACGAAACAAACTCATGTAATTCCCCACATCATTCCTGATGGACTAACCAAGTCACCTAAAAGACTTTCCCTGTTCATTTAGCTTTGCGTAAAATATCCAGCCCTTATGCTAGAACAACACAAATGGATAATCAGGGGTATTGATTTCATAATGATTAATGGATATTATACAGTGTCTTTTTGCACTCTGCTTTCTTTACACAGCCAAGGCTTCCACTAACGTCACAGGGAGTTTCTTGAGTGAAGAATGCTGGACGAGGTAATTGTTTTTGCACATAAGGGCATCTTGCTCCATTTGTTTTGTGCATAATAGAAGTTCATACTTGTACAGTAATTTAGCATTTCTGAATAAACAGAAATTGTGATTCATAATTCTCCATCTTCCTTTCTTCATTTCTTTTTTTTTTTAAAAAATTGAGTCACTGTTGTTTAATCCGATAATTATGCAAACACTAAATCTTACACTGGAGGAGAAAATGTTAACACATATTGAAAAACCAAAATGCGTAGAACTATAATCTGTATGATAAAATGCATTACTCTGTTTAAAAGGATTGTTTTACAGAAGCAATTAACAATCAGCAATCATATAGTTCAGACCGGTGTTTTGATGCCATCTGTTGGAGCAAGGCTTCACATTCCCTAGAATGAAGCTATAATTTTCTGTTTATGATTTCATTAGATGCATAGAATATAACAGCTACAAAAAGAAAGAGTATTTCACCAAATTCTTGCATTTTACAAAGAGCTGCTCTAAATAGTTCCATTTGACACAAATCTGTTCTTAAGAGGACAGAAAGTTAGTAAATTTGTAGTCATTTCCAGAACTCAATAACACATTCTAGGGATTGATGAAATGTTTCAGAAGCTTTATTCTTATTGGCAAATTTTTGGCAAATTTATTTTATAAACATGATGCTTTTCATTTCACTGGGAAAACTGTAGCAGTAAAAAATATTCCCAGAAAAAGGTAATTTTTGCTCCTTTCTAAAAATAGTAATCATGTTTTTCTGGAGGAACAAGGTGCTATGTTCTCTGTCTTACTACAGTACATTTCTCCATTTTCTTAATTCATTAAATTCTTGATTAAATCTTCTGGGAATTTTTAATACACTAGGGGGAGCTAGATCACTGCCTTGTACACAAACAATTAGCTGAAAGAGTTTAACCCTCTAAAAAGATCTTTTAGAAATAGCCTCATGAATATCTCTGGCTGATAAACATACATACTTCTGTTTGACAGCACTGAATCAGAAGTGCCACAATACACCAGGGAATATTAAACATATATTAAAAGCCACTGAAATAAATTAAAAGAACTCTCAGTCTTTGTGTTACTGTTATGTTATTGTTACAGAGACTACTCTAGTGCATTCAGAAAACAAACAAACAAAAACAAAACAAAAACCACAACCACAAACAAAACTTAAAGCCAACCTAAAGTAATTCTTTTTCTCATAGCATCACACATCATGCAGAATTATACTGGTCACTTTACTATTAAACAATAGCATAAATAAGCAATGTTGCTACACTAAACACTTTATTATTACCTTTTCCTTTTGCAGTTACACAGAATGTTTGGCTAAGAGACTAAGGAATAAATTCTGATGTTGCACATCACACACCTGCAAGTTTTAGTCTTCTAGAATGCATCAATTTGTAAATTTTTAATTTTTGAAGACTCTGATCAGTTTACTCCTTCAGAAAGAGATTTTTCTGGTATCATAAAGAAAGACTTGATCTGATAAATCATCATTTTAATTGTTGATTACTTGCAAATATTATCATGAAAATTGCCCATTCAGCTGAGCTTCTGAAATAAAGGACAGACTAGTATACATAGCTGTACAATTCTGCCCAATTGTACAGTCTTAAAAAAAAAACCAAAATGGAACCCCAAACAAACCCCCAAGAGCCCCAACCACCCCAGCTCCAAAGATGTCAGTGTAATTTCTATACTGAGGAAAATTTACCTATGAAGGGTAAAGGACCCACAATGGCAGGTGCTAGACACTGAATTTCAGAAGCTGAAAAAGAATGAGCAGTGTCCTGATGCTATGCTAATCTGCTATGGCTGAAAACAATTTGTTTAAAAATAGGTTCTGAGTAATGCCAAGGAACTCTTGTTCAAATAGAGACATGGTTAGTCACTCCAAGAAATAAAATATACAAACTTGATATGTGACTAAAGTTAAATTCATTATATAAAGGGGAAAATTTAGTGTTTGTTCTACTTGTAAGCATTTTCTTTTTCTTTAATAGGACCTTGAAAATACAGCATGCTTCTCATTTGTTTGGCCTCTCTCATTTGCATGCTCAATTTTTGGTTGGGTTTTTTTTTTTTTTTTTTTTTTGTTTTTTTTTTTTTTTTTTTTTTTTTTTTTTTGGTTGGGTTTTTTTTTTTTTTTTTTTTTTGTTTTTTTTTTTTTTTTTTTTTTTTTTTTTTTGGTTGGGTTTTTTTTTTTTTTTTTTTTTTGTTTTTTTTTTTTTTTTTTTTTTTTTTTTTTTGTTTGTTTGTTTTGTTTTGTTTTTGCTATTTGTTTGTCTTATTGTTATAAACGTCCAGACTAAAAAGATTTTCTAGAATACATTGTATAGCACAAAGCGGGTATTTGACAAAAGTGCTTTAACCTTATTCTTTCAAATAAAGGTATGCATTTTAGTAGTAAAAAAACCTGTTAAAAGGAACAATAAAAATATTTATTTTAACGAGAACAGTTTTATTTACTTATTTCTTCTTCTTTTACCACTCCCACTCTCTATTTACATATTACTTTCTTTTTACTCCCTCATATCCACCCCCACCCCAAAGAAGAGCTGCTCTGTATGTCATGTCATTAGTATTTTCAGTTTAAACTCTAGTATATCCAGTTAAAACTCCTGTAGAAACCCCTAGGCACTGTTTGTAATACCATTATTTAAAGATGGTGAAGGGAAAAGAGAAAGGGCAAAAAAGCTGTGGACTGTTGTCCATTCAGTCTGGTCTGACTTGGTCATCCCAGGACTGCAATGATAGAAACATTAGTGGAAAGAGAAGTATAAAGTGGTTGTGCAGCAGAAACTACCTCTTCATTAGGAGAAATATTTTCCCAGGTTGTTTTCTTCACATACTAAGATTCAACTGCTACATTAATAACAGCATGTACCTCAAAATATGACCTTTAAAATTTAATTAAAGGTAGATTTGGTGTCAACTGTTGGTCCAGAAACAAATCTGAAATTACAGAGAGATATGTTTCCCTGGATAACATTTCTCTGTGTTTTCCATAGTGTGTTATGCTGACAGCTGCAGAAACATTTGCATTAAAAGTATTTTTTTGAAAAATTATTTGAAAATATAATAATGATACTATTACTACTTTTCCCAAACTGCAAATACCCTATATGCATACATACTGAGCAGCACATGTGCATTTCACACTCATTGGTGTCCTGTCCTAGCTCCTCTACACTAGAGGAGACTTATCTCAAATTCCACAGGATGGACACATGCACATTGTTAAATTAACAGGCTAGAAACTTTGGTAGAAAATTGTGTACTGCTGACAAAGAAGTAAAGAGGCAAATGTTATGTGAGTGGAATGGCCAGTATGCTTCCAGTGCTTACTGCAGTTCAAAGGAAATGTTTCCAGTTTCAAGAGATCTAATAAATGAACGATTAAGCCTATTACCTTTCTTCACTAAAAGAACATCAAGGTTCTTAATTAAGATTTCATGTCTTAATTTGTTAGCAAAAATAAGTAGTTATTCAGCGTATTAAGGATATAGCAGGCAGTTGGGACAAACATTTCAGACCTTTTTCTAGGACAAAATACAGAACCAATAAAGCTGACCCTGCACTGAATTTCCTCCTCCCCGACATTCATAATTCTAAGAACTACTGAATGAACTTATCACACAAATATTACTACAAGTTTTTATTGACTGTATAGTGCATTCACTGAGAAATGTCTCAGGCATGTTCTAACTTTGTGGAAGACCAAATGTTGTAGAAAAGCACTTACTGATAGCGCCTATTGTGACAATGTTATACTACCCAGCTACTCAGGGTAGTTTTGCAACTACAGCAGCTTAAGCTTGATGAAACAAAACACAACTTTGGTTCCGCAGTTCCAGAATTAGGAACTTCTTGTAGAGGAAGAGTGATAAAGAGCATGTGATTAAAGAAGCTGTTTTGAGCAAGGATTTGAAATGTTGGACATAAAAACCATTATGGACAACACTGGTTTTATTCTAATCTGAATTTCAATGCAGCTTGGAAGGATGGCCTCTGTCGTTTTAGCATCCTTTACCAACATTAACTCTTAGTTATCAGTAGCCTTCTCCCATGTAGCTCATCACACACTGACCAAGCTACCACTTGAATATGAGGGAAGGAAAGGGATAAATTAAAAGGGTAAACTTTTAAAAACCTCAAATTGCAAGCCAATTTAAATAAAAAAGAAGCCAACAACCCAAAACACAGCTATATAAAAGCATTTCAATAAAGTCCTTGCTAGGACCATTTATGAGATAATTGCATTAATAATTCCTTACTCCCAGCACTATTCACTTGCTGATATTCAAAGGTTGTTCTTGATGTCATTGCCCCAACATTACACTAGGATATCAAATTCTGTTTCTCACTTCTTAAGTACTTTATGGAAAAGAAAATGCTTCCAGGGATACAGCCCTATCACATTTTGAGAAAACAGTGGTGCATTATCTTGTAGTTACTCCCTGCACAATACTGAAAATTTTTGTCCCAGTTTAAAAATATCAACTGCAAATGTGTTAACTTTCCAGATTTTCCACTGGATTTCTTTGTTAACAATGAGATGATTTGGAATAGGTGCTCAATGATAACAGCATTACAAATGCCCTCCCAGGGATACTACATGTTGCTTGCCATCATACTGCTCTTTTGGAACAGATCTTTATAGGCATTTAACACTGGCTCATGTCAAATTAAATACACTCTATTATACATAGCACTGTTCCAATGTGATATCAATAGTTTTAAAGTTCTTGTTCATAGTTTACAAGCTCTTATAAACACAAAGATAGTAGATACTACTCTCACTTTTTACAAAGGAAGATATGGAGCCGGAAAAATACCCTATACACTAAAAGACATTTCACTGATATAAGAAGGAAAGTATAACTTAAGGCACACAGCAGCAGTGTCATTCTTTCCTCCTTTCCTGAGTTTCATTTGAGAAGTAGAAAAAGCAGAGAAAGCAGATATGTTCTGTTATTACAACTTAGATATAGTAACATTTAAGCCTATAAAGCAAGCTTCTGCATGTAATGAAAAAAATTACAAAAACCCCCAAAAGCCTCTCCCCTTCAAAAAAACAAACAACCCCCCAGAAAACCCAACCAGCAAATGGAAAACCTGAGTCTTAAACTTGAGCTACCTCTAGGCTACAAATGTGGAACATAAGAAACACATTGACAGTGTATAAGTAGCAGTGTACATAATTTTGCAAACTAGAGAAGGAAGAACAAGTGAATAAGCTATTGCTAAAACAGGCACGATCTCTCCAATATGTTATGAGAAGAGGCACATTCTCTTTAAAAGCAATGTTAGTTAAATTAAAGGCCAGAAGTTTATTTGAATTAACCTCCAGTGAAAGTCAGAGGTATTGCACAAGGATGTGGCACTTGCTCATCATTCTGCTTATCTCATCCTGAACACCTCCTAAATGAGGCCAATGGTTTTATTTCAGTAAAAGCAAGCTCCCAAACAAATTTACTTGTCAGAAGGAGATTCTGCTGATTTTTACAAATTGGAGAAAAAGTCACACACGCAAACAGAGACATTTAATTGTTTGGGTTTTTTTTTTTTTTCTTTTTTTTTTTTTTTTTTAAATTTTAAACCTCACATCGGTGTGAAATTTTGTAAAAGTCAGAATACAGGCAAGCAAGTTCTCTCTACCCACTGCTGNAATAACAACTAAAAGATATTTAATTTTTTGGGTTTTTTTTTTTTTTCTTTTTTTTTTTTTTCTTTTAAATATGATGTAGGAATAACTGCTTAGAAGCTTTCACAGATTTTAGCACCAAATCACATTACAGCATTTTGAACACCCATTGACATGAATAGTCATGTTATCCTTTTCTAAAACCATAGCAACTCATTACTAATTACCTGTGCCTAGTGTAGCTTTACAGCCTAGTAGTTAAAGCCACTTCAAAGGTCATTGTCAGCCACCTGCCTGGCAGAGTTAGTCCGTCAGTATGAACTTAGATATGTATGTAGTCTTATACATGCTTAATTTAACTAATGATCCCTTATTTATACTATGTGAACAACTTTAAAAGGATTGCTAGGGTGGTTTGTACTTCAGAAAATTTTCAAAAAATGGTTCTGGGTCAGAAGACTAAACTCTGCCAAGTGTATCACCTACCCTTAATCATCCTAAATAATATCTACATCGGCTGGAAGTAAAATTAATTCAGTTGTGTCTATGTAGTCCCTGGGAGATATTTATCAGCATAAACAAACTGCTCCATGCCCACATACTGATGATATTCTGCGTTCACAAATGACTTAAATATCAGAATTATACATACCAAGGTGCAATTTTCAGATATCAGCTTTTCTACAGCATTGCACAGGTAGATCTGGACAAGAAATTGTTTCATACACTCAGGTTTAGTAAGCTATCTCTCTCCTAACAGTGCAAAGTTAATCTAAAATTATTTTTAAATAGAAATACATTTATGATCTACTGAAAATCTTAAGAAGTCAATTGTAATTCTGACTGCCCTAGGCAAAATGAAACTTGAAATGAAGCCCCTCTTTTATTTAACTGCTAAGATCACAACTGCTTATGTGTAAAAAAATAAAGTGGATACACACTGTCACATAACTACTAAACTGTCACGAAAGGTGAAATTCTAATCAAAGGCATGTATAATAGCTTTATCTTCTGACTCTGCCTAGATATATGGGTGATTCCAGACAAAGTAACAACAGGTGAGGTACTTGTTGAACCAAGAAACGTAATTAGCACTGTGCATTCTTACTTAATACACAAGTCCACATGTGGTCTTACAATATGCATATTTCACATATTAGGAAACGTCTGTACTAAGCAAGTTCAGTTCAGTATTTCAAGTGTTTTTAATGATTCATCTCCATGTTCCAAAGAACACGAAAGCTATTTACCTTCACTTTATTTTCTACTGGCAGACACAAAACCTGATCTATTTTCCTTAGTCACTTAAACCAGACAATCTTTTCCTTGAAAACTCTAACAAGCATGCTTGTTTAGCACCTAGCCAGAAGAATATATCAATAAAACTTAAGTGTTCCTTATTCTGATGAGAACTAATGCAGACAAGATGCAGGCTTTGCAACAACAAAAATAAATCTTAAGAAACTTAGTGTTTAGGCTGTAGGGGACAAAGTCTTCTCCAAGTTACACAAAGCATTTGCTTACAACAGCATTTATTTAAGGGAACCATGCCTAATGATCACTGGTTTAAGTAACGCCAGTAGTAATGTAGCAGTGAAATGACATCTTTGCTTTTGGAGCACAAGGAAGTCTTAATATACTTTGCAGCTCAAACATCACCCAGCTCCCTCTCACAAGGTTTCTAGGAAAAAATACACACCGAATAGAAGTCTCATAACACGAATTATACACAGTGGTTAAAAAAACCTTGACAGAGATATTTCTTAAGCTTTTAATTTTAATAAGAACGTTACTAAGTTTAAAATACAATTCTGTTCTTTGCCTAACATTCAGGAGGCTGAATAATGTACAGACGCTGTCCCTTCCTCAAACACAGAGAATTCATGATGCAAGAGACTATGACTACTCCAGTATATCAACATTTTATTCACTGTTTAAAATATGAATATTTAAACAAAAGACATTTTTTCCCCATGCAGAAGCTTAAATAGAAGCTCTTATCTGAAATAGTAAAAGCTGTTATTTTTTTTTTTTTTAAGAGGTTTTAGACTGTATAGAGATAGTTACATACACAGGCATTTCAAATGAGAGGGCACCATACATACATGTAATTGGTTGCCTTTTCTTTTTCCTCGTCAGTCTGTACAAAACGTGAAAATGTGCCTGCTTCTGACTAGCCATTAAAAGGCAGTGGTTGCACCATACTGTGATTTGGGGAGCTGAAGAAAATAGCCAGAACTGACTGATATCTGATAAACAGTAACAGGAGTCAGTTTATTGCACCAATCGTTAAATAATGGTGCTGATTATAAGGCTGCTAACTGCAGATGCTGTAATTGTCTGTCATAAATCTTAGTCATTTGTGACAGGAGCACAATGAAAGAGAGCATCTGCTTGAGGGCAAATGACTTCTGATAAATATCAGCTCTGCTAAAATGTACTTGGATGTGTCTCAATATTTTGGAGAGCCATTCATGTTGCTTCCACAAATGTGAAGTTATTATTGGTTTGTATTGATTTTGCCACCTTGGTGCTTTTTTTTGTGGGTTTTTCTTTTTTTTTTTCTTTTTAAAGAGACAGTCACAGAGTGACTCAAGGTTGAGTTGAACTGAATCTCAGCTCTTTATCTGATCTACTCATTCCTCTCAAATGCATGCTTGAATGGGAAAAAAAAATAATTGCACTTTTTCAGAAGATTGCTGTGCAGAAACAGAGCCTGGAAAATTCAATATGCAGTTCAGTTTTGGGGTTTTTTTTTTTTCTTAAAGCAATTCCTCACAGAAGGGTGAGAAATATTTTAAAAGCATATTCTTTAACATACTTTTAAAGGATTTAAAGTAGTTGAAGATCAAGTTAATTAAGCTATTTCTGGACCATAATAAAATGCAAATTTTAAAACCTATTGGAAAGTAATTTTGTTTTCAGAGTAATTAACAACATTTTCACTTCCTGTCCAACCTAGAACAACAAAAGCCACTGAATTCTGCCATCTGGATCCTTACTGAACAGTGCTTCAGGTTTTGATCCTATAAACGCTTACCATTCAGCAGTCTATTGCAATCAAATTTCAACAACAATGAAAGCTTTGCATGCAGATTCTGATATTTAAATACGTATTTTTTGGTGATATCCTTAACATCATCAAGACTGTATTAAAAACATTTTTAAAAGTAAAAGTAGTAAAATTGAACACAAAATTTCAGAATTTTACTGGTAAGTGTCCATCATAGATAAAGGCTTTCCCTTTCAACAACTCCTTGATCACTTCAATTAACATTGCTTAACCTTTATAACACATGAATTTGGAATTCTACCAGCAGCAGTTTCCTTCACTGCACAGGCACACATGTTGCCAAAATAGGTGCAAATGCTAAATATGCAAGACCTGGTCAAGTAAATCAATTGCAGCTACCTGATGAAATTCTGGCTGATGCCATTTACAAGTCAGAGCATCATCTTGAGGTTACACAGCGCTTGGTATAAAGAATAAAGCTGGCAATCATAAACATTGTGAAAAAATACTATTTTTTCCTCTTCAATAACTTTAAGAGGGACTAAGAAAATTATATCACAGAACCATATCTGATCACCCAATCTGCGTCTTCAATGAGGTTCAGACTGAGGTTCACAGCACAACCCCCTATTACTTGATCTAATAAAGTGGGAACAGTAGCATCACCACCGTCACCATGCAGACCAGCAACTGCAAACCAGTCAAAGGACACAAAGGGCAGAGGACCCCAAAATTTGCAGCATCCCTCTACTCCTGAATCTGCAGAATATTACAAGTATCATAGACACCCCAGTGCCAAACCATCACAGCCCAAACTCTGTCATGCTTTTATCTGATCTCCAATTTTGGTTCCAGCTAGCCTCTCCCCTTTAAGCTCTTGAGTTTATCCTATTTCAGATAATAGTATCATTTCTTATCACTTAATAATCCATTCTGTCCCCTTCATCTTTGCATTGTTGGTACATTGACAGAAGGTATTACAGGACAACTGTCTTTCTGTACACATATCAGAGAAGCTCTTGACAACCAAAGGACATAAGAGGAGGTCCTGATTAGGACCTACAGAATATCCAAGTGAATCCTCTGACCAAAACCAACCAACCAAAACCACACAGACTTAAAAAAAAAAAAACAA
>NDXB01018206.1:0-26210 GCA_002631895.1 Agapornis roseicollis
AGACCTCACCTGGAGCCTTGTGTGCAGTTCTGGTGTCCTCAACATGAAAAGGACATGGAGCTGGTGGAACAAGTCCAGAGGAAGGCCACAAGGATGATCAGGGGCTGGAGCATCTCCCATACGAAGACAGGCTGGGAAAGTTGGGGCTGTTGAGGCTGGAGAAGAGAAGGCTGTGTGGAGACCTCCTAGCAGCCTTCCAGTATTTGAAGGGGGCCTATGGGGATGGTGGGGAGGGNGGAAAGTTGGGGCTGTTGAGGCTGGAGAAGAGAAGGCTGTGTGGAGACCTCCTAGCAGCCTTCCAGTATTTGAAGGGGGCCTATAGGGATGGTGGGGAGGGACTCTTCATTAGGAACTGTAGTGACAGGACAAGGGGTAATGGGTTCAAACTTAAACAAGGGATGTTTAGATTGGATCTAAGGAAGAAATTCTTTCTTGTTAGGGTGGTGAGGCACTGGAATGGGTTGCCCAGGGAGGTTGTGAATGCTCCATTCCTGGCAGTGTTCAAGGCCAGGTTGGACAAAGCCCTGGGTGGCATGGTTTAGTGTGAGGTGTCCCTGCTTATGGCAGGTGGGTTGGAACTTGACGATCTTGAGGTCCTTTCCAACTCTAACAATACTATGATTCTATATTAATAAACACGTAAAGTTTTCCTCTGCAAAAAAATTCTTTTTCATTACAAAGAGCTGGTGCTGCAGGCAGGTGATGGCATTGCTCACCTGCAGCATGCGCAGGTGTTTGTTCTAGTGGTAGATTTTGCAACTGGACATGTAAATGTGGACTCTGCAGAGCAGGGGTGTAATCAGCAAATTATTTGCAAGCATCAGTTACTTGCTACAATACTGTGCTCATCCAAAAAGTGATATCACCCTCAATCCAAATACAAAGTGAACTGCAGAGCATTAGCTCTTTTCCTGCTTGTAAATAGGTTGAAAAATAGCAAGTCAAAGCTGCAGCACAGCTTTGAGTCCAGAATGGTTTATGTAGGTTTCTCTTAAACCCAGTGTCTTCCTCCATTTCACTGCTGCTTCACAGATAGCTATATGAAACATTTCTGCAGCTCATACTAAAGGACAAGGTAAAGCCAACTAGATCAATAGGAAACACAGATTATTATACCTCTTGGTGTTAAGAGGAGAGCCATATAGTTCAGGCAAAACACTGAATACATTTGCAAGAGACTTCTGCTCGGAAGTCTCCAATGAGAGCAACCTCTTACCAAGTAGGGTGAAGGCATGCCTTGTTTTCTCAAAGTCATCAGCATCACTCACACCATCAATAGACGTGCCACCCCCCTGAGATGTGTAGAAGTAGTCTTCAGCACATGCTAGGATAGAACAAAGAGAAGAAATACGTCAGCATGCAGCACTTATCCCCCGCAGCCACTCTCCAGAGTGTGTACTGGGATGCTCCCTGTCCCCCACCACCTCATTCCCAAAGGGCACCCATCTCTTTTGAACCAGAGTTTACTCAGAAATGGATGAAGTACAAGCTTGATAAGTGACTGTAGCTACTTCTTGCAGTGGTGAAACCCCTTCCCCATGCAAAGCAAGTTCATTCAGAGCAGAGCTAGGGTGTATTTGCAATTCAAATAATGCCTTTATTGCATGGGTGTTGACCGTTCAAAACATGTTACTACTTTATTCTTTTTATCCCGTTTCATATACCCATGAGTGATTCAGATACTTTAAACCCTTTCTCACATAATGCCTAAAACCTGGGGAGGAAAAGGAATGGAGAATCGCCTGCAGTGCCAGCATTACACCATTTGAGCATCCGTGCTTTAGCAAAGTTATTTCAGGACAACACAAAACTAAATCCTATGGAGACTGAGATGCATTTCAAATGCAGATACAACAAGAAGAGACAGCAGGATTGATACCCACTTTGAAGTTGCACAAGCAATTTCCCCTCCTTTAAACAAGGGCTTAGTTGGGGCCAAAACTATAAAGATACAAGTCAAAGGCTGTTAGGCGAGTGCTGACAGAGCTGGAGCAGGCTTGGGGAGCCCAGGAGGTGGGCGACTTTCCCATCCAACCCAGAATCAGTCCTCAGCACCAGCTTCAACTTGCTTCAAACTAGGTAGCAATGACTTGCAAAGAAAATCTCAGAAAATTCATTAACATTCACAAACATATTTGTGAATTATCATGGAAGTAATGATGAAACCAGCTTACTGTGTGTTCCACATCAGCCTGCTGGTAACCTTTACAATCACTGCAATTTGTACCTTTTTTTGAATCACATTGCCACCAGAAGGTCCTCATCCCTTCCTAGACCTCCCACAGAGGCTTTTGCATTAACTGTACTTTCAGGCTGTTAAGAAAAACATTTAATTCTCTCTGGCATTCAAAGTCCTGGGACCCAGAGATTTCAGTAACTCTGCTCATGGCATCAGGAACAAAGGGCAGAAAATGCTGTTTGGGGTCAAAGAGCTGTTGTCCATCTTGGTGCTCCCAGCACAATGGAACTCACCCAGCCTGCGATTGACCACCTGTGCTGTGGAGCCAGGCTGAGAGAGGGGGGCTGGTTCAACCGGGAGAAGAGAAGGCTCCTTGAGGAGAGACCTTAGAGCAGCTCCAGTGCCTCAAGGGGCTGCAGGAAACCTGGAGAGGGGCTTGGGACAAGGGCGTGTAGGGACAGGCCAAGGGGAATGGCTTGAACCTGCCAGAAGAGGGGAGACTGAGATGAGCTCTTAGGCAGAAGCTCTTCCCTCTGTGAGGGTGCCCTGAGAAGCTGTGGCTGCCCCATCGCTGGCAGTGTTCAAGGCCAGGCTGCACACAGGGGTTTAGAGCAAGCTGCTCCAATGAAAGGTGTCTCTGCCTGTGGCGGGGAATTAAGCTGAATGAGCTCTAATATTCCTTCCACCACAAACCAATCTGTTCTAAGATTCTATGATTAATAGCTTGATGTTGCTGCACATCACCCTGCAAGATGCATCCCAAGCTGGTGGTGGTTGATGGTATAAGACATCAGCCTCCAAATTTTACATCAACACTGGGATCTGTTTCTGCCTCAAGTCATCTCTGGTGTAACTGGTTCTAATATTTGCATTTCAATCTGTGTACTGTTTCCTACCTAGAATATGAAATAACAAGAGGACAGAGAGAACTTGGAACTGCTAGAAAAGAAGCCATTTGCCAGACTCCACAACTATCAACCATCAAGGAGTTCTGGACATTCCTGGGAATGACTGGATGGTGCAGACTTCGGATCCATAATCATGGTGTTCTGGTAAGACCACTATATGAACTGTTGAGGAGAAACCCTCCCTCTTTGGACTGAACTGGTACAACAGAGGAGACTTTTAGAAATTTAAAGATAGAGTTAAGGAGAGCTCCAGCTGTGGGACATCTGGGGCTAGATAGCACTCATCCCACATGATGAAAAACAAGGAATAACTCTGGGGGGTCCTTGCTCAGAAACTAGAACCCTACAGAATGGCAGTGGTGTATTTTTCAAAACAGCTGGATGAAGCGAGCAAAGGATGGCCCAGATGCCTAAGGGCAGCAGTTGTCCCATGTGGTATCAGCAGTCCTGGAGCAGAAAGGAGCTCACTGATTGTGGTCACTAACATTGTGAATCCAATATCTTTTTGCAGGAACGATTGACAGAACCACTAACACACGACTGCTTGGCCACCATAGAGACTGCATATTCAAGCCGACCAGACTTGAAAACCTCTAAAAGATGCTGATTCTTGGTTTACTGACGGTAGTAGCTTCATGAAAAATAATGAACGAAAACCAGGATATGCCATTACCAGCACTTAACAGGTAATAGAAGCTAAACCTTTACCTGTGAACACTTCCGCCCAGAAGGCAGAAATAATACCGTTAATGAGAGCCCTGGAACTGGCTAAAGATAAAAAGATAAGTATCTGGACTGATTCTAACTATGCATTTGGTGTGGTCCATGCACATGGTGCTATCCGAAAAAAATGAGAACTTCTGAACAAACAAGGGAAACAGATTAAACATGCTACAGAAATTCTACAATTACTGGAAGCTGTTCAGGTACCTGAAGAAGTAGCTATTATACACTGTAAAGGACATCAACAAAGCGACTCTGGTCAGGAAATTGGAAATAATTTGGCCAATTTTGAAGCCAAACGAGCAGCTGAAAAATCTCAAATCATGTTCGTAATCCCTGATGGCAAACTAACAATTGAAAACTCTAAACCTAGGCATTCAAAAGAGGATAGAAAATTGGTTAATGATCTAAAAGGACAGGAAAATAAAGTGAGTGGGATTCAGATACCTGATGGGTAAATTGTAATCCCCTACAACCAACTCTGGAAGTTAGTTCAGGAGTAACATAATAAAACTTATTGGGGTAGTAATTCTTTGTATAAATACTTAAACAAATTGTAGGAAGAAATCTATATACTGTAGTTCAGTTAGTGACGAAACAATTTCAGCTATGTCTTAAGAATAATCCTAAAACTGAAAATAGAAACCAAATTTGGACAATTGTGAGAGGAAGTTACCTGGGACAGCAGTGGCAAATTGATTTTTCTGAATTACCAAGAGAAGGGGGTTATTGATATTTGTTGGTATTAACGGGTACTTTTTCAGGCTGGCCAGAAGCATTCCCTTATAGGATAAATAATGCAAGACAAGTGATTAAAATATTATCAAATGAGATAATACCTCATTTTGGGGAACCAGCAGCAATTTCTTCCAACTGAGGTTCACACTTTACTGCAAAATTGTTACAAGAAATTAGCAAAAAGTTAGAAATTGACTGGTACCCACATGTCCCATACAGGCCTCAGGCCAGTGGACAAGTAGAAAAGATGAACCATCTGATCAAGCAACAGATTAGTAAAATATGTCAGAAATGAATTTATATTGATACCAAACGTTACCATTGGCTCTACTAAGAATTTGAACTAAACCTTGGTTGAAAGAAAAGGTTAGCCCATTTGAGATTTTGTATGGAAGACCATATCAGTCCCAGTTTAAAGGAGGAAGTCTTCAGGAAGTGGGGGAAGGCTGTCCCCAACAGTTTCTGATCAATCTGGGAAAACAATTGGAGGAGATAAATAAGAGAATAGTAGGGACAAGAGCAAGTGATTTGGATTATCTGATTCACCCTTTCAGATGTGGAGACTGGGTTTATGTTAAGAATTTTTCAGGAGATTCTCTCCAGGAGAAGTGGAACGGACTGCACCAAATATTACTGACCACCTTTACAGCAGTGAAGGTAAAGGAACAACCTGCTTGGATACATTATTCAAGAATAAAGAAGGCACCAGAGCCAGAGAAGACATGGCAGATTGAACCTTCAGGACCCTTACGTATGAAATTGCGTTGGTCATGATTTGGACTCATGTGATAACTGGTGCACAAGCTTGGGACCAGAACTGATACCTGAAATTAGTGCAGAATGTTACTAAGTTTTTTAATCATAGTGACTGTTGGGTGTGTGCACAGTTGCCTAAATCAGGAGAAAGCCTGGTTCTCCCATTAGTTGCAGTACCAATTCCTAACACTGTCTCATGGATAAATTTATGGGTGAACACCAGCAATCTGTATTCAAAGGAAAAAATTAAAATTTGGAATAGTTAATCCTAATTCAGATAATAAATATTACACCTGTACACTAAGATGTATTACATCAGGAATCAGAGTAGGAGATCATGCCTGTTAAATGCCACAGATGTAGGTCACCACTCAAAGTGCAATCATATTATTAATATAGATGGTATTGTAGTTCAGTGGTGGCCCTCTCCTAAAGGGAAAGGATGCTAATGGTTATGTAGAGAAAATGCTTGTAAGACTCTACCCCTCAGCTGGAAGGGGACAGTACCTTAGGTGCTGTAATACCCAATTTTACTATTATTGACAGGTATCCTTTTGGGACCTATATTAGAAGTTTTGCTAAAGGGATTAAGCAAGGGTTTTACCCTATTATTGAACAGCACACTGCATTTCATAGCTTTGTAAGAGGACTAATTCCATCTTCGGGAGTAAGAGAATTAGAGAAAGGGATTGTAAATATTTCAGCAACCATAGAGGAAACGGAAAGTAAAAACATTGCTATAATCCAGGCAGAAAAACAAGAAATAACCAAACTATCTAAGATGGTATTACAAAACCAAATGGCTCTAGACATGTTATTGGCATCACAAGGAGGGGTTTGTTCCATAATCAATGAAAGCTGTTGTTCCTATATAGACCAGAGTGGCAGAATTGAAACAGATCTGGAGGAAATTTGGAAACAAGCTAAGATATTTCATGAAATGGCCATGGATGAGACCTCCTGGGGTTTTGAAGAAATATGGAATAAGTTAACTTCATGGTTACCTGATCTCTCCTGGTTGAGGGAACTGGTTGCAGGAATACTGATGTTAATTATCTAAATATTGATTAATTGTGGTATGATACAATGTTCCCTCTGGTGTTGTAAACAATCTATGATAAATTATGAAGGTTGGAAAAGAAATGAAATTAAGCACTAAGTAGAAATGGGAAATTATTTCAAAAAGACTTTTGATGGCAATGGTAATATATAAAATGTTGCAAATGAATTTGCAAAAGAACAGAAAAAGGGGGGAATTGAAACAAGGGGGGCACAAAATCACAAAATGGAATATAAAAACCCTTTAGAATTAGTTTTAAGTAATGTTAAGTTTGCTGGCTTTGTAACAGTAGCAAAGGAAAATTACTGAGGTGCATGATATATAGAAAAAAAAATAGAGTGCAGTTAGAGAACATAACAAGAATTCTTGTATAAGATAAACTGTTGTAGTTGGTGTTGGTTTAGGTCCTTATGATCTTAGTACGAAAATAAGTGTGAGAAAACAGGATAGAAAAACAGGACACAGGGACAAGGAGTATCTGGGAATGGCAGGTGCCAGGATGGGCTACAGTTAAACTAACTGATAAGGAGGAGGATAGAATCATAGAATAGTTAGGGTTGGAAGGGACCTTAAGATCATCTAGTTCCAATCCCCCTGCCATAATAGAAGGATTATTATGTCTCTGGTGCTAACAAACCAATTAGACTGGTATGAGCATCCACTGCGCGTGCTTCAGAGGCTGCCAGGAGTGATGAAGATTGTTGGAAGAAGTCAAGGACCCTCAGAGAGCAGCACCACAATTCTGTACGCATGCGGGGAGCTTTCTGGAAAGTGATGTAATCCGTATATAGCCTCATGAATACACATGTGTGCCCAGGGACTATATAAGCATGGCTTGTGTAGCAATACAGGGACACATCTTAGGAGTTATCCCCTGTGTCTCCCAGTGCTGCAATGAAGAATACCTGCTTGTCAGCTGGGAAACTTTGTTGGCAAGTTTGTTCCTGGAGTTTTCTCCGTATCAGTACAATGATTTTAATAACCACAGAAACCCTTTGGTTCACTGAAAACAAATAAAACACATTCCTGCTTTGCACCATTGCCCAGGCATCAGTAAGTTAGTGTGAGGTGTCCCTGCCCATGGCAGGGGGATTAGAACTAGATGATCTTAAGGTCATTTCCAACCCTAATTGTTCTATGATTCTAAGTTAATCACACTTGGGAAGGCACTGTGCTGAATACTGACTCCCGTGTTTTTAAGTCAAATATTTATTTTCTAGTTTAAAATCAAGCCTTTAGAAGAGCCAACATTTACTAGTTTGCTCTGTTGGGCTCACATAGACATTCTCTTTATTTTCCAGCATTTTACAATATAAAAGAGAGCAACAACAATCCTTTGTGTGTGCAAGACCCAAAGGAGCTAAAAAAATTGAAAAATATATATCCTCCTCTCTAGCTAAGAAAAGATCGATTTTCACATCAAGATACCCCTTGTTTTGTATAAGCTTTGGGAAGACAAGGTTGACAGGTATGTACAGTACAGCTTACATGAGTAAAAAAACATGTGTTTTGACTAGTTGTCCCAAGATACAGGTTGGTCCATCAGATGCAAAGTTAGTAATGAAAAAAAGTCCCTTAAAAGAAATTAAAACCAATCAACTGTGCACATCTGCATTCACATAAAACTGCCCACAGCTATTAATTCAACAGGCCAACGCAGAGCCTGGTTCACCCCAACAAAACTAGTTCATGGCACCCATGTACCCCAAAACCTCACCTAGCACATAAGCAGCTATGAAAACGTTTTTGGGAAGTATTTTTAAGTTATTGCAAGGTGGCAGTGCAGGAAACACCAAAGACATGCACTTTGGATTTCGGAGAGAATCACTTCTTTTCCTGTTGCTGCATTGCACCCGAAAGGAGAAGCTGCAGGCTGTACAGATAGCTGTGTACACTGCAATACAGCAAACACACAAGTACCATGGAAAAGTGGAGCTGGAGACTGACACACACTGACAGCATCAAAGTTTGATTAGAAATGACCCATCCTCATGGGCTAACAGCCCTGGCACCCATTGCCTCCTACACTGCCAGCTGCTGCCATTACACATTGTCCCTTGAGACACTGAAGTTGAGAACCACAGTCACAACAGCATAAAGATGTCCTGGATGATGCACCAGGAGAGCAGAGTGCTCTCATTCTTCACCATTACTCGTCACAACAAATACAGACAGTGCTTTCAAAGAGCTGTGCTGAACAAGACTGATACTTCCTCTGATCCGCATGTTCCCAAGAACAGCAAGGTGGTTTCACAGATGGAGCTCTCCCTTATCAACTGATCTCCCAGACTGGGCTGAAATAATTTAGGTCTGAGTTTTAAGATGCCAGTAGACATCACCATTATTCGTGCTAACTTTGCAAAAATGAGGCACACAATCCCATGACAGAAACTCTTTAAAGTGCTCAGAGAGATATGCTCTGGGGTCATGTGAGTCTGCAATGGGATCAAACACATGCTCCTCAATGGTAGCTGGGAAGCTGCTATCAAAAGAACATCATTTTGGTGCCCTTAGAGACCAAAAGGAGCCCCAAGTCCATCACAAGCCTTGATCTACATGCAGAGCCAGGTTTCACACTAATGGCTGGTGCACAGTGAATCATGCAAAACCTTCACCCAGGAATCCTGGGACAGACATTATTGCTATGCCTAGACAGTCTCTGAAGTTATCTTGTGCCTTAGTAAACTCATGATGTGGTTGTCTGATTCTGTGCCACCGAGCAGAACATAGACTACAGTTGGGTAACGCACTGACATTTACTGCTGACAAAAGGACAAGAAGAGGAGTGCTTCCATTTCAGCACCAGCACTCACTAAGCATAGCCAACATGTCTACTGTGACCCAAAAAGTCATTAAGACAAGCCCAGAATTATCTAGGAACTGAACCTCTCTTGATCGGCCACTCCCCTATAGCCACCTCTGAAAGACTGCAGTAGCAAGATGCTGTGAGTTGGGATCACAATTCACCCTGCTCACCATTTGAAGTACTTAAAAGTACATTTTAAGCCCTGCTTCTCTTCTTAAGCAGCAGCAAGTGATCAAGATTTTAAAAATACAATTACAACACATCTCCATACCCCCTGCTGTAAACCCTGTTATTTAGGTGTCTTACAGAGGTTTTGCTGCAAATCCTGGCAGAAAAAACAATGCAGGAGTTTAACATTGAAAAAAGATAATGAATCACAACTGCTCCTGCCAAGACCCTGGCTGTATTAACCCATACTAACATATTTGACTTAAAACGTGTCTTTATGCAAGTTTTGTACAATATTAACGCATGATCTCCCTGCATTAGCTGGTGTCTACCACAGTGTGTGGTTTCACTGCACTTCTGCAGGCAGTTTCTACAAAATACATAGGCTTCTTCTCATCTCTCACTATGGCTAACCTCCAGGAGAAGGCTCCTACCACTGGCAGTGCTTGCAGAAACCTAAAAGCACCAACCAGTGCAGTACAAACCTCATGCATTTTCTGAAGCAAGCTGCTGCACAACAGAGGTGATGAGGGCTGGTGTCTCATCACAGATTCTCAGACTGGTTAGGGTTAGAAGGGACCTTAAAGCTTCTTCAGCTCCAACCCCTGCCACGGGCAGGGACCCCTTCCACTGCAGCAGCTTGCTCCAAGCTCCTGTGTCCAACCTGGCCTTCAACACTGCCAGCAATGGGGCAGCCACAGCTTCTCTGGGCACCCTGTGCCAGCGCCTCAGCACCTCATCCCTACCTCACCCATCCAATGTGCTGCATGCCTGAAGACAGTATGAGCAAACCTGGGTGCCACTGGGAGAAGCTGCCCTTCAAGCTCATCTCCCTTTACCTCCTCTCACTGAACAGGCACACATGACCTCATCAATGACCTGCATTTCTAACATCATCATGTCTTCCTCTTGTCATCACACCTAGCCAGCAGCACCAGTGCACAGGGAGGCAAAGTACTTACTTAGCCCAAGGTCTTTGAATTCTGGGAGACTTGCTGAGGCACAAAGCTGATAGAAAATGTGATAGTTGCGCTCATCCTCCGCCTATGGGAAAACATTGAGTTACCAAAGGCACACAGAGGTTACAGCACTGCTCCCATGCTCAGCCCAGTGCTCACTGAGCCCAGTGCTATCCCGACCCCATCTCCTGCTTCCCACCATCAAGACCCTCTCAGTGCCACCAAGAAGACAGAGATCTTTTGCCATCTGGGAAAGAAGAGGTGCTAAGCCTTGTCCTGATCTATGTACGTTGGCCATCTTGCAACTGAAATAAATAACTTTATATTACCTTCCATGCCTTATCCTTATCTGGGATAACCATGCTAACAGAGCTAGAAAGCACCACTTTGCAAACTGACATTGCAACATAAAAAAAGAGGGCCTACACTCATGGCTTCCCATAGCTGTTTCTTCTTATGATTTTGTAGGTTTGGGGTTTTTGTGGTGCAAGGACACAAGTGTTTCAGGTGCTTATGGTCTAGATCTCAAGTACAAACCAAGAACGCTTGTCCTGAGTCCAGCACAAAAAATCCGTGTGATGTGTCACAGCAGTAACATTAGCCTCCTCAGCCCCTCTCCTGCTTCTCCATCTTCAGACCTGAAGGCTGTTGCCTCGAATTTATTTTTCCTGGCTTTTCAGAAGAAACCTCTTTTTCAGAAAAAACCCTCTGCTGCTGCCCAGAGAAAGCTTTCCATCCCTGCTCCCCAGCCAGGCCAGGAGCAGTGGTCCCTCCTTTCGACTTCAGCCTCAGGTAGATGGAGGGAACAACCAGAGCCCAGCTAACAAGTCTCCCAGGTACTTATTCCTCCAGAATGAAGTCATCAGACTGGGATCATCAAGAAAAACTGCAAAAGATTGAGTCTGAAAGACATATCTTGGAGCTGTCTCCACCAGGAAAAATACCTTTAGAGTGGTGTTTTTAACCCACAGAAAGACCCAGACTATAACATTTGCTGGACTACAGCACAAAAAGAAAGAAAAAACAAAAAAAAAGCACAACTCCTCACCTGGAATACAACTCGTGATTTTTCCAACAGATAAGTCCTCATATTGGCACCAATGATGTGGTATCTTTTATCAAAGCCAATCTGAATGTACTTCCCAAAGCGACTGCTGTTGTCATTTCTTGTTGTTTTAGCATTTCCAATTGCCTGCATGAAACAAAATTAAACATTAACCTTTAATTTTTAAGGTTTTTTTTAAACATTTCAATGTGTAATCAGTGTTACATAAACACTCATGGGAGGATTTGAGGAAAACCCCTTCCCAGATGCAGAAGGCAGAGCAATGACACGACTTTTGGGAAAATTCTTCTCTGAAAATCTGGTGTTTCAGAATTTTTATAGAAGAAAAATACATAGAAACAGCAATGAGTATTTGCACAGTAATTAGATCATCTACAACCCAACAGCCACAGTACTCCTGTACTGTCTTTTCCATCACCACTCCCCTGTCCTGAGATGATGAGCCTCAAGCAAGCACAGAAGTGATGAAAGGAGATGGACATGTAAAGACAAGAGCCCTCAGGCATATCTTGAACTATGTCTGCCTGTCCCAGCCTTTACTTGCAGACTTCCTCAACCTATGGCACAGCACCTGGGGAATACACCAATCACTCATACTCAGCAAGAATCACTGTATTACCTACAGCATCACATTGACGTCATCCAAAAGTTTTGATCATAGAACCTGATGCCTCCAATTGCATGCAATGGACTCCACAAGGAATTACTCTGCAGTACAGTGCTGCCTGCACAAAAGAGGCTGTTGCACATGCAAAGCTGGTCCTTGCTGCCTGCCCCTTTGGCTGCTCAACCTCTCCATTGAGTATTGCGGGTTCCTTGACCCAACAGCCTCAGAATCTCATTCAGAGCAAGCCCTGCCTGCTCCATGCCTACCCATTCACCAGCAATCAAACCCCTATGTAGCTAATGCGTCTCCTTCCTCCAAGGTCCATTTATGGTTTGGTTTACAAGGGATCTTAAAGCTTATTCAGTTCCAACCACCTGCCACATGCAGGGATACCTTCCACTAGAGCAGGTTGCTCCAAGCCCCATCCAACCCCTTTAGTGCAGCTCACCCTTCTACATCACTTACAGTGCTCCACAGTCCCCACTTCCCACCTCCAACCCTCCAGCACTGTACACAGAAACAGCAGGACAGAGGCAGAGCATTCACACTTCATTTCTGCACAGAGACTAATGCCCATTCCCCAGAAAACAGGGTTCACAAACTGCTACAACACACACTACAACTAGGTATTTTGCATGCTGAATTGAGCATCCAGAATGCCATCATCACCTTATCTCATGTGCTTCAATTCTTTGGCTATAAAGCAGAGATACCGCCCCATCCTTCTAGCAGGGACATATATCCTACACATCAAACACAGCACACCGCAGCACTAAGGAGTGTTTCACAACACACATACCCCTCTACTCCATCTTCATGCTAATTCTGGGGGTTTTGTACATCAGGCAGTTCTCTTTCTTGATTTTTGCATAAAAAATGTTCTCAACAATTTCCAGTAAAGACAGACAGGATCCCTGGCTCCAGCACTCAGAAATTACATCCAGAACCGAACACAGGCAAGCAAATTAGAGCAACAAAATTACAGGGTCACATAGAAGAATAGTGTGCACAATTAATTTTTCCTTGGATGCTTTTTAAGTGTTCCCAGGTATTGCAGATACATTTCACAGAGGCAAAAGAGATGAGCAAGGATAGGAGAAAACTAGCATGAAGCCCACGCTGTAGCAGATCATTGAGTGGTCTCTGACAGCCTTACAGTTCTTTCTCTTCACCTGCACAGTCATTTGTTTTAGCATTCCAGCTAGCACACCACATCAGGCAGCACGATGTCAGACCATGCATGCTGCTTCTGGGCCTGGGGTGGGCTTGGTTTTTGTTCTGGATCAGCCACCACTTCAGTGTCTATTATGACAATTCTGGCCATAAGTGGTGGGAAACCTCCCTGCAGGTTAATCCAAGCCTAAGGTCAAGTACAGGACTTGAATTATTTTGCAAATGAAGGTACTCTGACTCCAAAATCCCTTTGGAAAATAGGTTTAGACATTTATTTTCACCATCTAGACATGGTACAATGAAGTAAAGTGGCTTTTCCCCTTTGTTTTATATTTACAAAAGGAGATTTTTTTCTTCAGAGCAAGAATTTCCCTATAACAGGACTTGCTATTTCCCTGTATGACTGATTGCAATAGAAAATTAACAAAAAAAAAAGACCTGCATTGAAATATCTCAAAAGAGATTAATTCTTTTCTTTCATATTTCACCCTTGTACAATTAAATAAAATTAGGAGGTAGCATGCAGTATCAAAACAAGGAGGAAGATGAACATGACAAAATACTAATGATGAGCCTACCACTCAGGCTCTCCACTCTGGAGCCCCATCAAATCCCAGCTCCTGAAGCCATGCTGGGGATGTATGGACTCAACTTCAAGACCATGAAATAGAGGTGCAATTGTGCTGGGCTAAATGGAAGCTATCAGTGTATTTGTGTGCTGCAGCCTAGCTCAGGGCTGCCGTGAGGCTGCAAATTACATCTGGCTCACAAGCCCCTGCAGCTCTCACAGTCTCTGTGACTTCTGGAGACACACAGAATTCACTGCAAGCAGGACAAAGGAAATGCTGTGGCTTTTACCTCCATAATTGGGCTCGATGCAAGGACTTTGGTCTCGATGTTGGTCTCACTGGCAGAACCACCGACGGTTGCAAAGAAGCGCATGGCATATTTGGCAGAAACTGTCTTTCCAGCACCAGACTCCCCGCTCACGATGATGGACTGGTTCTTCTCATCCCTGTTGCAGCAGAGGAAAAAAGCATTTGTGAGTTAATCCGCTTCCTTGTTAACAGTTTGTTTGCATCATGCAATGATCTTCCATCTTCACATGTCATTGACTCCCTCAACTTATTGCCTGTGATATGGGTGCTGGATTTATTCTGTACTGTACCAAAATAATGGTGAATAATACCTATTAGTAGCACATCTCAGCTAAAACATAAAGGCATCTCCAGAACAACTCCAAGGGCTTGCAGAGACCAACTCCTGCATGAAGTGCTGTGGCTTTTTTCAGTCCTGGAGCACATAGCCCAGAACTGGGAAGCTCATCCTTTCATACCACAGTAACAAACCTTCTCTGCTTTACATTTGTCTGGAGAACAACAAGCACTGGCTGAATACCAGTTTCTAATATTATATATTTTATTTTTCCCTCCAACACCTTCCCTCGAGCATTTGAGATCTTTCTTTACAAAACGAGTTGTGAAAGTTGCTCAAGTAGCCTATTGCTGAACTATTATGCTCAAAATAAATTAAAAACGCTCAGGTTGGGAAATCAAGCACCTGAAAATTGGGAAATTGCAGAAGTCCTATGATTCCCTATACAATCACATGAATATCAGTATTTCCACATGTATACATATATAATATCTGTTTAAAACTTTGGCAACAATAATACAAAGCATGTTTCTGACATCAGGCTCATGCTATTCATCCCCAAATCCTGCCAAATTGTAACTCACTGCTCCAAAGCACAGAGGTACTTCTGGGATAAAGGGGTAAAAACAGACAAATGATGAGTTTAAAAGCAATTCCTGGTAGACATCATTAAGTAAAATCTGTTACAACCCTTAAGGTTTGCAAAAGTTTTTAAGAATGACTCACTCAGTAACAGAATGATGGGGCAGAGTGAACCTCCCTCCAAGCACACACCAAGTTTGCTTACAAAAGTGTTGACATCTCCAGGGCACAGGACTTTGCATAGGTGTCGTGGTTTAAACCCAACCAACCACGCAGCTCATTCACTCACTCAACCCCCCCTTTCTTGCCCTCCCCTGCTTCCAGAGAGATGGGGGGAGAATCACATGAATGCAATTTCCACAGGTTGAAATAAGAACAGTTCAGTAACTAAGGTATAACACAAATCACTGCTGCTACCACCAATAATAATAATGATACAGGAAAAGAATACAGCATCCCATCAACCACAACAGATAACTCACGACACCCCACCAACCGAGTGCTGACCGACCACCTCTTCCAACCACCCCGAGAGAACTAGGCCTTCCGCATCACCCCCAGTTATATCCTGGGCATGATGTGCTATGGTATGGAATATCTCTTTGGTCAGTTTGGTCCTGTCAGTACAGTCCTGTCCCTCTTTCCTCCCGGCTTCCCCTCCTCCCCGGCAGAGCATGAGGCTCACAAAGTCCTTGGTCAGGGCAAACATCGCTCAGCAACAACCAAAAACATCGGCCTTATCAGCCTTGTTCCCGGGTTAAGTCAAAACACCAGCTACTAAAGAGAAGAAAAACTGACTGCAACTGCTGAACCCAGGACACTTAGGAAAAAAAACACTTGTCTAATGATGAAGAGTTCTGTTTTTTTAAATAGCGTCCCCAAGAGAAAGTGTCTTCTTTGCAGCCTCATCTCTCATCAGCCTAGTGTCTGTCATAAACTTTTCTGCAAAGACTCTATTAGTGCCTCATCACCATTTCCGTACAATGCTGTGTTGTCATCAGTGCTAACAGTTCTTTTTCAGTTTTGAGAAGAATATTTTCTGGTATGGCTGCCTCTTTATGGAATAACAGTTTTGGCAGGATTTTTATTATTTTTCATAATATTACAGTAGAAGCTTCAATAACTGTTTTAAAATTGAAATTGAAATACGTAAGCAAAACATTATTTTTTGTATTGTTCCATAGCTCTTAGATAGGACTAATCAATGCACCTATGCATTTTGTAAGTTAATACAAAACCTAAAACAGTTCTCTTTTTATACTTCAAAATATTTGAGAGTTTGTGTAGTCAGGAGAGGAACACACTCCCATCACATCCTTAAATGTCAGTGCAGTTAAACAAGCCTGATGGAGACAGAGTACTCTGGTGTCACTGTCTCATCCTTTTACTTAGTGACCCCTATCAGACATAAACTGACAGTAGGATTGCAGAGACTTTCTGTACCTTATCCTTGTTGTCTATTAGGGTTGCTCTTGATGATAAGAGCAGTTCTTCGGGAGAGGAAGAGATGATCAGGTTTGATAGCAAATAGACATAGTTAACCCTACCTTTTATCTGAAGTAAATGCTAAGCAGACAGGAATTATAGGGAACCGAGGCATTTGTAAGGCTTTCTTCCTACAAAGTCATCTTTGCAGTCAGTTATGTTTAGTTTTCCTAATATTAAGTATATAAAAAAAAATTAAAATAACATGAAAAATCAATATATCATTAGAAGTATTTATTAATGGAATTCATTAACTGTGAAATTTGATTATACATATAAAGTGTAGTGTGTGTTGGATAATAATAATTACTATTACTACTAATAATAGCTAACTGATAGAGAAGTTACTGTGTGATGGTATATATGACATATACTAGGTTTTGGTTATAAAGATGTGACTATATGTGATAAAAACCATGATAAATATAGATAGTAGATGAAGCAGGACATACTTTAAGGTGAAGTTTTCAGAAGGACACAAGGAAGTTAAATGTACAAATCTAGGTGAATTATAACTTGATTTGTACATGTAAGAATATCAGTCTATTTTCAAAGTTAAAGATTTCCTATACATATATTTTCATTTCTATATGGCATTTTTTGTCTTTTTAGCTGAGATGTAATTATTTTGAAAAATATATGTTAGGTTTATAAAGGAATCTTACAAAGCATAAGACAGACCTGACTAAAAGAAGAAAAATTCTTGTGAGAGAGCACATAATTTATTGGGTTCCACAAATTATTCACTGCTGTGATTAGTGTTACAGAATAAACAGAACATTATTTTGACATCATTCTTCATAGTATGCTTTTAAGATGCACTGATGGCGTTTATAAATTAGAAATGATTTAAACAAGCCAAGAGCAACAAGCAGTCTGTGGTCCTTAAAAGTGGTTCTCTACTTACCCTGACAGATATATCTTCATTTTGTTCAAAGTATTCACAGCACTTAATTTTGTACTTCTAGGTGCACATTATTGCACAAGATGCTGATATCTCTGATTGCTCTCTATCACCAAGTAAAAATTCCTTTAGAGAATGCTTCTGTTACTGGAGAAAACATATTAAGTCATATTCTTTGGAAGTCTGCTTTTCCATATACTGTCTGGGAAACATCCTAACTTGCAGTCCTACATAACTGTAATTACCAGTTCTCATATCACTCTGTTTCAGTCAAAACTCCCCAATTTCATTAGTGCTAATGCAGAATGTTCCAAAAATGTCTAATTCCACACTGTACACAGTGTGTACAAAACTAGTGTTTTGGAATATAATCAACTATGACAAATATGTTACATTCAGTAATATGGTACATTTTTTCGTACCACAAGTGGTTGACAGAGAATATTTCTTAGAAAGCAATTTCTAAAAAACCACATTTTAATAATTTTAAAGTGTCTTACAAAAATGAGTTTTTCGTACCTCTGGTTTTCATGCAAACCTGAATTTTTAAGTTGTATTTCTTACTAGCTAAGTACCAGCATTCAGCTGGTACTTTTGGTGGAACTATACAAAGATTATATATAGCCTGTGCAACATTGTATTTGCCTGTAAAGAAACCAGTGCAGTGTTCATTATGCTACTGCATTGCTCATCAGAAAAAGATTTTTTTTTCTCTTCCCCACACCCCCCCAATTTGAAATGAACTTCATTACTGTTAAAATATTGAACTTTTTTCCTGAGTTAATTAGTCTTCTGGCTTTTAATTTTGTTTTATGTTAGCTGTATTGCAATTGCACTGCAGTTAAGGCAGATGCCTTGGATTCATGCTGTTTGATTTTATATCTTTACAAAAATATACATGATTTAAAGCAGGTTGAACAAGTAGAGCTACTAATTTTACTTACCTTGAAGGAAGCAAGGCTTTGAATCAGTGGAAATACTACTGTGCGCAGGATGTCACAAGCTTAATGAATGTCACAAATGTTGCAGATACCTGCTGCTATCATAAACTGTAATAAATGCAGGCAGTTCATACTTTGGATTTGATTTCTGTTGAAAGAAATCAGTGTAGTAACATATCATCACTAGTCACAGGATCATGGGATGGTGAGACTGGAAGTCATTGCTTCTTATCCTGTCACTAGACACAATCGAAAAGAGCCTGGCTCCATATTTTCATCCTCCCTTCAGCTATTAATAATCATGAGAGCCCAGCCTTAACTTTAACAGCCAGGAAAGAAAGCACAATCATATGGCCTAAGAAAGAGACAAATGACAAGAAAAGCAATCAAGAGAAATAAAATGTTATAATAGTCTGGAAAATTATTCATGTTTTCTATTACAATACTAATGCGTTTAGTGAAATTTCTTCTGCCAAATTTGTAGGTTAAAGTGAGAAAGCAAACACGGAAAAGGTCAGTCATCAGCATCATGAAATACATGTGATAATTTTGACATGACTTTGGAGCTCATGAATGTCACTTGTAAGAGTTTCAATTTTCCTTTGGTTACTTGTGCACTTGCATAAAAGAAAATTTGGTATGCCATTGCTGTAGCATAAAGGGGATATGAACGTTTAATTCTGATCAAAAGATGAGGTTTATTGTGCAGTCCCTTTGCAAAAAACATTTAATCAAAACTCACTGTACTGAGGCACAGATGAATGCATATGTCTTTTTCTGATGTTACAACAGCAAGTGTGGCAAAGTGGCTAAAATTGTACTTTGTTCATCAGTATAGTAAATCTACCTAATTTGTAGGCCAAGAGGATGTAAAAATACTTTAGAACAGAAATTCCATCATAAAAAACTTCTGTCAACTTCATTACCTGTTAAAATGTGATAGTCATGTTACAAATTCTCAAAATTTTTACTTAATAGATCTCTATTCTGCATGTTTTTGTTGACCTTGCAATGAGCTTAAAGTAGATTTTTAATAACATGTTAGCTATTTTTCTTTCAATCGAAGAATGAAATTTGGAATGTATACAATATTTTAGCTTTTATTCTGTTTCTCTTCTGATTATTTACTCATTCTATTAATAGGTGTGTATGCCTCAGCATCCTTTCTTACTCACATAATTTTTCACATATGCAATTCTGAAATATAAAGATACAAAAAAAAAGGCAAGAAAGAATTTTCTGTTTCCTTGAAGATGGTTCTACTTTTTGAGTTAGTCTTACAGGCTAAAAATGTTAACTGTTTAAATTGATAATTGATGTATAAATTTTAAACTGATTTTAATGCTTCCAAAATTCAACAGAATTTTGCAAGTCATTGTTAAGTGTTACGCAGTGATGACCTGTGAATTAAAAAAAAGCAACATAGCCTTTGTCCTGTACCTCCAAGACCAATCCAGCAGAGCACAAGCAATACACTTAAGAGTTATGAAGAAAATCACCAGGTGGTATGATAAGTGTGATGCTGAAATTTTGAAACTTGAACAAAATAAAATACCTTAAATTGAGATTTATAATCTCAACAATTTTTTTTTTCTCAATTAACTTCCCTTAACTGCAATATACTTGGCATTTCTTGAAGTTTAGGTTGAAAGAGAGACCTCGGTATACTTAGAGTAAACCTGAGGCATGTAGCTTTGGTTGTAGTTATCTGAGGCCAGGTCCTTCACACCGCAGAGCCTGCTTCTGGGCTATTGTTGTTGAACACATTGGAAGAAGCATAGGGCTAACGTAAAGAGGGTTGAGTACACTGTACTGGAGATCTGAGGGATGTAAGTTATAAGTATATTAGGGGTGCAACATGCTGGAAACGGAGTTCATATACAGGGTAATTTAAAAAATTCTGTTTGTTTATTTAGTCTGTTCCTTAATGTTTCTTTAGAGATTTTTTTTGTTGTTGTTTTCTGGATAGCACTGTGTGTGAATGTCATAGATTCATAGAATCATAGAATGGTTAGGGTTGGAAAGGACCTTAACATTATCTGGTTCCAAACTCCCTGTCTGGAGAGTTTCTTCTACTTTATCTCCAAGGAAAAGCTATTCATTCCAAAACATAAAATATTAACTACTGCAAAACAGGTATGAGGGGAAAGTACACAAGAGAAAGATGGATGGCTATTAACCAAATTGTGGCAGACTTACAAAAAATTAAGGTATTTTACAGCATTGATGGCAAGAAAAGTACTAAATTTGGTAGATTATGTGGTTTATTAAAGTCCTTGATGATAGGAAGCTTATGCCAATATTAACTATCTAAGAGAGAGCTTTCCAATAATATACTACATGAAACGTCCCACAGTCTTAGAGCTGACAGTCTAAGTCATATGTTTTCATTGTGTGATCCAGGAAAACAAAATTATTTGAAGAAGAAATAACCAAAAGTTTGAAAACCTGCATTGTTAAATTAAGAAGTGCAAATCTGATTCTGTACACTAGGGGTTTTTTCATAGTTGTCTGGACACACATGCTGAATCAGGTAATTTGCCATATCCAATTTTGTGTATAATGTCAAACATACCCCAGAGGTGGCTCTTTGAAGTTGTTAATTGAATTAACTTGTGGATGAGACAAATGATTTATTAGCCTCTTCTAGAATCACTCTTCTCAGATATTATACCTAACAAGGATATCTAAATGCTAAAGACAAATTTCAGGCCTGAGTTTGCTTTTCTTTCATAGTCTTCTTATGCAGGTTATCCAGAACTACTTCTAATTGGAGTTCTGACCTGTCAGTTTCTTTCTTGTTTGGGAAAATGAACAGCTTGAGTTTAGCTGGTACTGGTGCCATAATATTAACTACTCTGAAATGCCATTCTAAAGTTGTAATTGCTTACAGAATCCTACTCTTAGAGAATAGTTTTGTTTCATTTTGTACCTTTGTGATGTTGTCTTTGTTCCTTCTAGGTATCTTTTTCATTTGGATTGCCTTATGTGTCCAAAAATACTAATCTTTCATGGTTCAGGCTTTCAGCAGTACTTACAAGCTTTATCTTATTCAGAGCTGAATAAAAAGAAGCATGACCAGCAGGTCACAGGAGGTGATTCTCCCCCTTTACTTGCCTTTTGTGAGATGCCAGCTGGAATACCCTGTCCAGCTCTGGAGTCCCCAGCACAAGAAAGATGATCAGAGGTCTCGAATATCTCCTGTGAAGAAAGACTGAGAGGTTTTGGGGTTGTCAGCCTGGAGAGGGCTCCAGGGAGACCTTACAGGAACCTTCCAATACCTAGAGGGGGCCTATAAAGAAAGCTGGAGAGGGACTTTTTACAAGGGTGACAGGACCAGGCATAGTGGCTTTAAACTGAAATAGGGCAGGTTTATACTAGATATTAGGAAGAAATTATTTACTGTGAGGGTGGTGAGACGCTGGCAGAGGTTGCCCAGAGAAGTTGTGGTTGCCCCGTCCCTGGAAACATTCAAGGCCAGATTGGTTGTGACTTTGATCAAACTAGTTAATTGGAAGGTGTCCCTGCCCATGGCAGGAGGATTGGAACTGAATAATCTTTAAGAACCTTTCCAACCCAATGAACAGTAACTTTGGTACTTCTCTGAAGGTGGTCAGGTTTTTTAGTAGAGTGCCATAAGGTTCAGGTATAATAAATGTCATCAGGTTGTTTTTTTATAAAAAAAAAAATGGATCGTATCCAAGCTTCAAATTCTGTATATAGCTATTTAGAAGTCCAGTGTGTTGTCTTAACTGGTAGAATACTGTGTGCAAAAGCTCAAAAGAACAGTTCATTTACATCCTCGATTTTTTTTTTTTTTGTCAGGCATAAATTAATCCTAAGTTATCTAGAAGCTAAGTAGAGCATATTTTTATTTTTTAATGGTTTTAACTTTTTTACTGATCTTGATGGGAGCTTTTTTCTCTTTTCGTACTGTAAATATATTCTGCTTAAGTATTCTTAACATATATTAATATATGACAAGGTCCATCTTCTCATTTCTACTTGATTATACTTCATTTTCAGTTGATAGACTTCCTCAATAAATGTTCTGTTTATTAACTTAGTTGTTTCTTAGATATTGTAGAGAACTGGAGGAATCAGATTTGTAGACATATAAAATAGTCAACCTTGCGTTTTCAAAGCCTTGGCTTTAAGGTTTGTTATTTTTTCATACCCATACATATTGTGTGATTCTGTACTTATGCTAACAGTAATTCTGTAACCACTTAAGCATAATATATTACAGTTAGCAATGAAAAGCATACAAGAAAATGCAAAATTTTGCAGGAGGAAAAAAAAAAAAGAAGGAGTTTTAAACCATTCCCAAAGCTAAACCTTAATACATAGTTATATGTGCTCAGTTCTGGTCTCTGATAGACTATAGACTCTGATAGACTCTGATAGACTGAGAAGACTAGGACCGAATTTTCAGACATGCATATAGAAATATTTAGGAGCTATTTATCAAAACAAAAATATAAATAGATGCATTTTAAATATTAAAAGAGATACCATGACATCAGCTGCAATTGATAATTCAGGTTTGGTATTGAAGTGCTAGAGAGTTTCCCTGACTTGCAGTAATGTAAGGAGTATTTTCTTAATGCTGTTAAAATACAATAAAAGTGGGATTAAAATTAAAAAAAAAAATATTTGCAAATATTGAATAGACAAAAAATGTGGTTTACCCAGGACATAAATAGAAGAGATAATTCTTTTCCTGGTGGCATTGTGATCTGAAAGTCATAGTTAGTTTGCATGCCAGCAATTTCCTCTGTGTCATACTCAGTGTTTGCACTTATATTTAACATAGCCATTTATAGGCAGGTTTTTAAGGAAGACTCACCATCTTTTTATTTGTCTGTAGCTTTCTGATTTTATAAGAAACTGATGTAAAGATTATCCTAACTAAGTCCTGATACACACAATACTTTTTTTCTGACATACATAGTATATATTTCAACATTTATGTATTATTTTATTTATTTTCTTCTAGGTTTATTCACACAACTAAACATCTCTCTTCAGAAAGAGTTCATAAACTATAAGAGTCCCAGTGAGAAGGGGTTGAAGTTCTTACACATCTGTGAAAATTTGGAGACTGAATGTAGTTTCTCAGTAACAAAAGAAGAAAATATAAAATCAGCAAATTAACAGATTATAAATTTCAGAGGTCACCTCCCTTTGTGATACAGTATCTGGCTGAATATTTCCTCATCTTCAGGAATAAGCATTCTTTGTAATCTCTAAGATAATGTCTTTCTAAATGCTTAATACCTGCTAAATATAATTAGCAGGTATTCTCTTTCTGAGAATTTCAGCTGAAACGGTTTCAGGAGAGGAGAAAGCTAACAAAATAAAGGCTCAAGAAACTCAAGATTGAATACTGATGTTTTCATGATCCGTAATAAACTGACAAAACAATCAATTGAAATTTTTATGTGAACATGAATGCTTGGATAAAGGTATATAGTTTGTTTTACTAAAACAGTTAATGTATTCATGTTTTACTTTTTCCAGATGCTCCAACATTTGTGTCAAATCAAACTATGTATTACTCTTGGGAAGGCAATCCCATTAATATAAGCTGTGAGGTGCTAGCAAATCCATCTGCCTCAGTTCAGTGGAGAAGAGGGAAATTAGTTTTACCAGTAAAAAATACAACACATCTGAAGACCTACAGTACAGGAAGAAAGCTGATTCTAGAGGTAAGGCTTTAAAGGGAAATGTAAAAGGGAAACGTGGTGGCATATATATACAAAAGGATTTATGTGACTTCAGCCAAGAACACAGCAGAAGGGTAAAGTGTTAAGGAACTGCAGCTGGCTGCAACAGCTGTTTCTGCATAGAGGCATTGCAAAAATAAACTAAGCTGCTATTATCTTAAAGGTGCCTGTAAGAACAAAACATGAGAAGGGTAGAAGATAGAGAGTGCATGTTAATTATCGATTTACTAAATTGACTTGACCAAATTTGGAATGACTCGGAAATAGTGTATAGCAAATCATGGTCCTTAATTAATTCACAACAAAGTGTAACTGGTGTCTCCAGCCCCAGTCTCACCTGTTACAGGGATGACATAATGTCTTCCTACACAGGCGTGGAAGAAGTTAGTTTTCTTCATTTCTGTCTAGTCTGGGGCTTAAGTCCAAGCATAAGCTTCTCAGTTGCCATGGGAAAAAAGGTTGAGAAGCTATAAAGCTATATTGACTGGGGGACGTACTTCAGATCCCAAGCAACAGGTTTACAATGCACTGAAAAAAAAAACAAGCTTTTTTTTCATAAAGTCCAAGCAAGTAACCTTGATTCCGTAGTAGGGGATATATAGTCTAAGAAATATAGTCTTACTTTTGTTTGAAGGTAATCTTTTGGGTTTTGTTTAACCCTGTGTTGTTAAGTAAAGCTTAACAACATAAAATATACTTCACAGTCTGTGGCTCTCCCATTCTACAGTTACCTGAAGAGTTTTTCAGGTAAGCTAAATTCCAGTAAGGCATTACCTCCCTATGTTATCCATGATTTGTTCTGTCATAAATCCTTACTCAACTGAATTTACAATTGAGCCACATCCCATTACATCTACTTTCTCCACACCCCTCCCTGCCCCCCACCAGTATCTGGTGTATTGTCAATTCTGCAAACAGTAAAAAGTAAAATATTATTTTTGTAGCACCTATAGGAATTGACAGTTTTCAGGCTTTTAGTTGCTTATTTCAGTCAAAATATCAGTTTATGCAAATAGCATGTGTAAAAAAATGTTTATTAGATTTTTTCTTGTTTAAAAGTAAAATTATAAAGTTGAGCAATGTCTCCATTTTTCATTCTGTTGTTTTTTGGGGTTTATTTTTGTGGGTTTTTTTAAAAAAAGAACTTTGATATTTTATTAGAAACCAGTATTTACAAACCATATTCATTTTAAAGATTGCTCCCACATCTGACAGTGATTTTGGACGGTATAATTGTACGGCCACAAACAGAATAGGAACAAGATATCAAGAGTATACACTTGGTCAAGCTGGTAAGTTTAAAGTTGTTCCCTTTAAGTTTTTTTTCCTATTTTAATCAAAATTAAGTTCAGAGGCACTTTTCTCTGTTTATTTTATTTCAATGGAATGTTAGCAGTTAATTTTTATTCTCTGAAAGTTGAGTTGCACTATAAAGTAAAATAAACCTTTTCCCTCTGAATGTGAATAATCTTTGGGTTTAGTTGTAAGGCCTTCTGATATGGGAAAAAATAAATTAGTAACTCTTTTCCTTTGCCCTTACTACATCCTACATTTATAACTATATTTTCATTACTTCAGTGGAGAAATATGGTTTGCAGGCAGTAAAAATAAGAAAGAATTTGGAAAGTCTTTTTTCCTTTTTCTCCCTGATATTTTCTCATTAAACCAAGGATGTCAAAAGACTCAAATACTTCTGTCATCATTTACACTCTTAGTTATTTAAAAGCAGAGTTGACCCTGAATGCTAGGTTTAAATTTAAGTTCTGACATATTCTACAACCAACTGTTACAGAATTTCTGAATATTTTTAGATCCATCTATAGTTGTTTAGGGAAATATAAAAATATGATTGTATGTTTGTTCTTTGACAGAAACAATTGTTCACTGAGAGGAAACGAAAGTTTCTTAGTATTCCTTTCAGGTATATTCTCATGTGGAATGGACTAATGCTTGTTGAGCACGCTTTGAGGTCTCCCAACATTTGTATCTACATAGGTGATGCAAATTGTTCCAGTTTTAATGACATCTATGGAGTAATAATGCAGTTTGTAGTACCAAAGATATAGCCATACCGAAAGGTATGCACCCCTTGTGATGCATTGTTACAGACTATTTTCATCATGTAACTTTCAGGTCCTACCATACTGCCAGATTGGCTGATACTTACTGATGGAGATAGGTAGAAACAAAGTCTTGTAAATCAACAAAAAAGACAACAAAACAAAGCAAACAAACAAAAAAAAAAAAAAAAAAAAAAAAAAAAAAAAAAAA